>JBBYHH010639417.1:0-10425 GCA_038382905.1 Daphne laureola
GAGTCTTGATGACCCGATCACGCAAGCATAGTGAGTATTCCATTATGGCTTATTTCGGGCTCTGTAGGCGTAGCATGTATGCGTAGTTAGACAGCATTATTCATTTTGTTGGTTTGTATATTTTTACTTTCTCGGGGAGTACTGGCCCAGTGTGATGGGCAGGACTCCTTTCTGGTGCATCTGGTGTTGAGCGGAGCTCAACGTTATTTGTGTCTGGTCACGCGATTTTCTGTATAAACCGCTAATGTGTTTCGGGTGCAGGTTTAGGACATTACTAGAATGCCTTAAAATCTTGTAACGCGTTAAACAATTAGGACTAAGCAACGAAGTTTAGTCAACTAAGTAGAAAAAAATTTAGGGCCGGGTTTTGGGTCTGCAAAACCTTAAGTAGGTTGCAATCGACGTCGCCACCATCGCCCGCCGCACTGATACCGCTCATGCTTTCGCAGATGCAGCCAAGGACGGGGGTGGTGGTGACACCAATTCTCCATGACCACCTTGTTTTAAGATCTCTCGTCCCACTAGAAAAGCTTTCTAAATCACAGAACCATAACCCTCTGATGAGTCAACACGTAAAAAATATCATCCCAGAATTGTTTACCTTTAAAGACACGCGAGACCAAAGAGTTAGGATGTTGAATGAGACGCCAACCTTGTTTTTCCAGCATAGCCTTATTAAAGGCTTCTATGTTGAAGGAATCCGTAGCCTGAAGCATGCCTACTTTGGCATAAGCTCTCCCAAGAACACCACATCTTTTGTTCCTCAATATCAGGTGACCAGAAAAATTTAGTAGATAATGAACGAAGATCTTTCACCACCTTCATCGGGAGCAATAAGCAACTCATGAGGTGAGTACGTATCCCCTGTATAATTGCCATGATCATTAGACCTCTACCAGCTTGAGAGAGAGTTGCAGCCTAGAAATGAGCTCCGTGACTCGATCAACCATGAACTCATACTGCATAACTTTCCTCCTACCCAACAACCTAGGAAAGCATAAGTATTTGTCCGCAGTGAAGCAGGTAAATGTCCCAAGCATCTGACTAAGAACTTGTCACCGCCTTTATGAAATAGAAAGGCTAAAGAAGATGGTCGATTTCCTGAGGTTCACCTGTTGACCAGACACAGCCTCATATAACCACAAAATCTAAAGCAAAGAAGGTATAATATTAGGAGAATCATGAAGAAAAGAATCTTTTATCATTCGCAAAAAGCAAATGAGTACTCTATGGACTACATAGGGATATCTGGACACCTTGAATCTGACCACAGAGTTTGGCATGACGGAGGAGACTAGACAAACCTTCAGTGTAGAAGAGGAACATGAATGATGATAGAGGGTCTCCCTAACGGAGACCACGCCCAGGCCGAGAATGAATAGAAGCGGAGCCATTAACAAGTGTAGAAAAACTCACAGATTCAACACAGAACATTACCAGATTAACCCATCTGACAGGAAAGCCCAGACGCTTCAAAGTAGCTCTCAAAAAATTCCACTCCATTGTATCATAAGTCTTCATCATATCCAACTTAATTGCCAAGGGACCTTCCCTCCGACCACGGAGAGAATTAATATGATGAAACATCTCCAGAGCAATAAGTGCATCCATTAGCAACCATTCTAGGGCAAATACAATCTGATACTCAGAAATCACCTGACAATTGTTGAGTCTTTGCGATCATTAAAAATGGAGAGATTGTCTAGTAGATAACTCCACCGTCCTCTAAGGGGGAGTTAACCTAACTTTTCCAAATATTCTTGAAGTGTATTGTCATCATAGAAAAGGGAGAGATTGTTGAGTCTTTGATTTTGATTATTCCAAAACATTAGTGACTTATGTGTAAAAATTTGAAAAGTTGAGTTACTTGATTGAAAGTCTTGAAAGTTTGGTTTTAATAGTTTAATCTTTCAGGATTTATTGCAAAGATTCAAATAGTTTAAGAATCATGTTGTTACTGTACATGTTGGTCATATTTTGAATTGCATCGAGTATACATGTTTTAATCTTTGAATTGGATTAACCTGGACTTGTATCTTTTCCAAGTTTAAAGGAAATGATGAAGGAAATATTGAAGAAAATCATGGATATCAACATCTAAAGTTTCCATAAAGAAAATCCATTATTTAAAAAGGTTGAATATTGAACAAACCAAGAAAGAAAAGAAATCAATTTTGAACGTGATCTTCAGGCTCCATCTACATGTTGATGGACATGCAGTCAACACACAAAACTTCAAGGACACCTCAGATCATCTTAGAATTCAACATTTTCATGAATCAAGATTGAAGATGATGGTTGGGAAGTAACAAAGCTGAAAGGAACAAAAATTCATTGAGGAATCATAGAGAAATCCACAATTGTTATGATGACAGACTTCATCAACATGTTGACACGAAAGTTGATTGATGCATATTTTATTCTAATGGTTATATAGATCTTTCTCTAACGGTCTAAAACTAATTCAAAGGATCTGCAAATCGAAGGATTAGTTCACTACACAGCAAATTAATCAAGGATCAATCAAGAAGTCTTCTCTCCATTTTGAATCAAATCTGAAGTCTATATAAAGAGTGAAGTTGAACCATTGAGAGACATAACAAGAACTGAATTGATTCTACTCTCTCTCGATCTCTCTGATCTTATTCAAGCATAGCAAGATAAGAACTTTAAAGGCACGACCTCAACAAAGGTTTGCTACATTTTTACAGAGATTTTGGAAAACCTTTTCATGTTTTTGAAACTAATATTTTTTAAAGTTTTTCTCCTGTGTTCTGAACTTAAGTCAATCATCATTTGGTCTTACAAGATTAGTTCTTCAACATTGAAGTGATAACACTTCTCAAGGAAGAAGTGTTGATAGAGTTTATCAATCAACGAGTTGTCAGCAATTGTTTTAGAAAAAAAAAAGTCTTGTTAGTCAGGCAAGTTTTTGTGTAATTCATGTGTGTCAGCCATCTTGGTTAAAATCATGTTAGTCAGACATCTGTAAAATCTTTTTTGTCATGCATTTAGGAAGTATTGTTAGTTAGGAAAGTGTAAAGACTTGTGTGTCAGGCAAAGTGTGTGTATAAGGCATGTGTGTTAGACATAATTCATAGTGAATTTAAACTCTCAAGTAATACTTGAGGAGAGGATAAAGATCAAGAGAATTGGACATCTCTAAATCTACTCTCTTTACATTTTTGTTACTTTTGTTCTTCATCAACATGTTGACACTATACCTTGCAAGTTGATTTTTAAATTGTGTTTTTTTATCAACGTGTTGAGAACTTGTAAAATGTTTTTTTTTTTAACTTGAAAACATTTTTGTTGTGTTAAAGCCAATTCAGCCCCTCCATCTTGGCTACATTTGAGACTACACATGTCTCAAGAGGGATCATCGTGTTATATGTGAACAAGCGGCCCGAAACAGAAGCATTCTAATGTTCAGAAACAATACTATGCATAAGGAAAATCTTATGCTTTCTAGAAATAAAAATGTTGCAATACTTTTAGGACTGGGAAGTAACATTGAGTAAAAATGGTCATAGATGGTTGTATGATGTCATAAGGCAATTGAGAAAGTAAGCAATGATCCCTTGTAAAAAGAAATTTTGTGCATAAAATTTTTACATTTACCTATTAATTTTTAAACCTCAAGGACTAATATGCAAAAGGAAATAAATAAAAGTCAAATGAGATAGTTAGTTCTTTCACCAGGAAAAGAACCGACATTGTCACTAACGTTTTCCAAAAGTTCATTTATTGTAACTTTTAAAAAAATATTGCTTTCTCTCTCATTGACATTTACTCTTTGGGCACTTTTTAGTATCAATGTTTACTTTTTGGATACAATCTATCATGATTCCGTTCACATAGGAAATATTTAATAATAGATTAAAAAATGGAAATCATGTCACTATTCTAATAGTCAAGTGAACCCTCAAACTTTTCAAATTAAAAAAATTGAGCCTAAACTTGTAACAATTACAATCTAACCCGTCTCTACCCTCACCAACCCTATCTCTCCTCGTGGACCACCAGTTGCACTATCGCAACTGCACCGCTACTGTAGCTAAACTAATCCGTGCGAGATCCCAAGTCGTCTATGAGCAACAGTCAGGCCACACAAGCTAGCCCAGGGCCGCGACTAGCTAGACCGAGCCCCCGAGATTGACTGTCGGGTTGTCACGAGCAAGCCTTTGGCCTATGCGATCTTGTTTGGAATGCACATTGGCACTACTCTATGATCTTTTGATACTTGTCCACGACGGTCGGGCACTCCCCCCTGGCGGCCCGATGGCAGGGAGGTGCTGCAATATGTTGGGTTGAGGTTTGGGGAGTGGTAGATAAAATTGTGAAAGATTAAAGTTGTTAGGGTATAATTTTTCAGGTTCGAACGGGTTGGGGTTAAATTAATTATATAATAGTGAAAAGGAAATACCACGTAAAAAATGGAAAATTTAACGAAGGGTGACAAAAGTTGTCCAAAGACGAAACATCAACAACAAATAAAGTCCATTATTTAAAATAGTGGCAAAATGTGACATTTTAACAAACGTTAGTGACAAATCAGTCATTTTGGGGAGTGGTGGATAAAATTGTAAAAGACTAAAGCTGTTAGGGTATAATTTGTCACGTTTGAACGGGTTGGGGTTAAAGTAACAGTGAAAAGGAAGTTCCACGTAAACGCCAAAATGGAAAATTTAACGGAGGGTGACAAAAGTTGTCCAAAAATGAAACATCAACAGCAAATAAAGTCCATTATTTAAAATAGTGGCAAAATGTGTTATTTTAACAAACATTAGTGACAAAATCAGTCATTTTCTCTTCCTTGAATAATTCAAGAGAAGTTTGTCCAGCTAGATTTGACATTTTCTAAAAGGTTTACACATATGTTCCTTGCAAACAAATTTAAATTAGAAATTGGTGATTTTGAAGCTATACAATGACATGGAATGGAGGAAAGTTCGCAGAACAAGACCAACAAAAAAGAGAACAACAAATTTGCCTATAGCCTGAGAAGCATGCGATGGAGATTACCCAAAACCAATAAAATGAAACAAAACCAAACAATGCACAAGATAGAGAAATCAAAGAGAAAGAAACTACCATAAAAAATAGTGAAGACCAAAGACACACATACACTCTACACACACTCTTACACTTGTTTGAATATTAAAGAGAACAAGGTTATGACATATAACGAATTTTGATGTCGATTTTAACGTTGTTAAACAATTGTTTAAGCAAAAAAATAAAGAAATCCTAAATTCACCGTATTAATTAGTTCTAAAACTTCATATTTTTGCTAAAAATTTAATCTCATCTCTCTTTTCCTAACAACTACCACTAGCAACCTAGTATCAACGTATCCTCCAACCTTGTCTTTAATCTCATTACAAATGTCATATTCACGGATTCGATGTCCATTGTGCACAAGAGAACAATAGGTAAATAATGGCTTTTGTTACGTGTAAGGCTCATATTACAATGGACTTTGATCCGTTGTTGAATGAAACCAAAATAGGCTTTAAATTATAGGACCGTATTACAATTCTGTTCCATTAAATCGTGAATGAAACTCTAGAACCCATATCTAGGACATTGATGAGATATGAGACAGATTTACACCATCACTTATCAAAGAAAAATAGCTAGGTTATGACATATAACAAATTCAGATGTTGACTTTAACATCATTAAATAATTTCTTAAATAAAAACTCCTAAATTCACCTGTTTATTACCAAAAATAGGTGATAGTGTAAAAAAATTACATTGATGGAGCATCAAACATTTATCTAAAGAAAAAATAGATAATTACTCTCAATAACCCTAAGAGTGGTGCGCTGCCGCCTCTCTCTTCCTACATGGAGCGGTACCTCGCCACCGAATGATTTCTTCCCATCTAGCGCAGGTCCCTTGTCACATGGTCTAGATGTCTCGCTCGCTTTTACCTTCACATCTCCTCTCTGCAGGCCCGTCTACCTTGTTTTCTCTTTCTTTTGCGTCGATGCTCCATCAGGCTTTGGGGCCGCCCACCTTGTTTTCTCGTTCTTTCGCATCATTTTTTCACTTTCTTTACTTTTTCCTATTTGTATTACTCCATCTGTCCCTATTTAATAGTTACGTTTGACTTTTAAACTTTTGTTTGACTCAATTTTCTACTAGGAAGAAGTTTCTCAAAAAAATTAAAAAAAATATTTCTAGAAACTAGACACATTGATTTGTATTATGTATATATATTACTTAACTTTATATATAAAAATATAAAATAAAAAAATACATAGATTAAATGTTGAAAAAGAAATTAAAAAGGGACGGAGGGAGTATATTGTTCACATAGCAACAACTACGTCAAATGCACCTTGTGGAATGAGTATGCGGAAGCTTTCGATATGGAACACTTCCTCCAACTTGGAAGGTCAGTCATTGTTATTGTGACATCAACACTGGTAGATGAATTCCAAGATATGAACTCTACCTTCAGCACTTAACATATTAAGTGTTTTCAACAATTTCATTTAGTAACTAGATGTACACATACATATATATACACATTTTTATGCACTCACCAAATTTATATGTATTTCAGGTGCTCATCAACTAACAGCAACCACTGCTACATAGTATTATATGAATGTTGAATATCTTCAAATCAAGGAATTCACCACAAGGTTTATAACTAATATTTTTCTCATACACAAAATGTTAATATCCGATACTTTCTCATGTTTTACTTCTTTTTAACACCATCTTTTTCCCAGGCTTTCAGCAGGTCAAATTACTGAACCCTTATGAGTTCAAGATCAAGCAACTATTGATTAAAAAAACAAACTCTGGAACCGCTGCACATTAGCGGAATTGCTAGAACAAGATCCTAATCTCTTTCAGGTAAAAAAAGACAGAAATTATTAGAAATGATGATTATTGAACTGTTTACATCATTCATAATATTCAAATTTTACCCAGGGTATCACTTTCATATGCAAAGCTCGATTGAAATCTTTCCTGCAAAACTCCAAATGGTTCTACTATGTTTGCAGTTAGTTAAAAAATAATTTCTGCATGAAACATGGTTTCCCAAACCTAGGTCCTCGCCCTCTGTAAGTTTTTTTTATCTTTAACATCTATAAAATATCACAATTGTTTTTTGAGTCACCATGTAATATGCTCATCATTTGACATTCGTTAAAATAATACTCATTTCGTCCCAAAAAAAATGCTTCATTTCGTTTTGAGCATTTAATATATGATTTTTTTCTTCAACCTTTTGTCATTGAAAATTGAAAAATGTATATGCAAATGATAAATGAATGTTTGCAGTTTGTAAATATATTTATTTTAATTTTTTTAGCATAATTCTTCATAGCAATAATTTAGCTCAAACATAACATAAAAAGTCAAACAGAGCATTCTTTTTTGGATTGGGGGAGTAACACTTTCTATCTTTTCTTATGTCAGATATAAATTGGGAAGAGTCATTTCAGATAAAACAAAGAGGACAAATGTCACTTTTCAATGAAGCTAACAAAACTCTCATTGTAGTGTCATGCTACAAAATGATCACAAAGTTTCGTTATGATGATCCTCTTCAAATACCTGAACATCTCTTGAAATATGTTGGTGAAACAAAAAAATTCCAACTTGCATTCGGCCGACAGCACATGAATCCAAATGCTGACATCATTGTAAATAAAGTTATGGAGTGTAGTACATTGAATAAGGACAGTACCGAAGAAGTGAAAACCAAATAACAGAAACAATAAACAATTATCAATCATTCACCACCAAACGCACCACTCACTCCAGCTCCGTCAAAAAAGAAACTACCCTCACAACCAAGACATCTATGACTAAAGTTCAATCCACCGGACATAAAGTAGCAACAAACAAATGTCTTCTTCCAATATCAAGTAAGATAAATTCATTTCTTTTCCTATTATACGACCTCTCTAATACTATTATGTCATCTAAAACTGATGTATATTAATAATCCAGCGCAGCTTCTGAAGACATCATATTAAAAAAAACAGAGAAAAGAACTGACTAGCTATAATATCATTAAGGCTGATGCTATAAGTTACGTATACTACCTCTTCTCTTACTTCAAATTCAGAAACATTCAGCATCTTTAACACATTTTTCTTATATAAAATTAGTAATTACTTCATGTCATTCTAATCATCTTAATTTACATATTCACTATTGTTTACTTGCGACGCTACCCACTATTTGATTATATATACTAGATGTGCAACTTCTGATTTCTTAAAATATGTTACCTTCTAATACTAAAACAAACCTGATATGATTTATTTGAATTTCTTCAATTGCTGAAATTTCTACATATGAAAGTTTACTGTCATAACATAGGAGCACAATTTTATCGTTTGTAATACTTGGTGTCATTACCTAGTTCCAAATGTGGTACCTTGCGTGTACTGTTTGTATGCATAAAGTAGTTGCAATAGGACCACGTTATTATTGTGAGAGCTATAAGATAGATGTTCATGTTCCATTAACAAGGTGATAACATTTCCTTTTTAAATACTTATGTGTTATACGAAATATAGTGTCAAGTATGTCACTTTATTTAATCTAACCCAACTTTTGTCGTGCTCATGTCTTTCCATGTGTTTGTTTTTTTAGGTACAAGATCGAGGTAAGGGTGCAAGACCAGACAGGAGGCGCAACACTTGTACTATTTGATAAGGTGGCAGCACAATTGATAGGTTGTGATGCACGAACATTATCCCGAAAGGAATCAATTGTATGTGCAACTCTTATATCTATATATTTTATTAATAATTTAATTTTGATCATCTATAAATGGCGATGGATT
Source organism: Daphne laureola (assembly GCA_038382905.1). Classification (NCBI taxonomy): domain Eukaryota; kingdom Viridiplantae; phylum Streptophyta; class Magnoliopsida; order Malvales; family Thymelaeaceae; genus Daphne; species Daphne laureola. Next base: position 8,830 of record JBBYHH010639417.1, read on the forward strand.
ATTCATATAGGATGAGGTGCACTGCATAGTCAACAAAGTAGTTGCAATGCATCTAATGTGGTACGTTCAGATCACTGATTTTAACTTCGCAAAAAAGTTTTTTGGGTTCACAGTAAACAAAGTTTGTGAAACTAACTTTCCATCTGAATGTCAAAGATTACTACGATAGATAAGGAATGTGAGTATTTTATGGACATTTAGTTCACTATGATATACATGTGTTGTTCTTGCATATTAAGTGTATTATATTAATGATTATAGTGTTTATACATGTCGTTTTCATATGGAAGCCCAATCAGTTAGTTGGGTAAACGCACTAGCACAAATCATTCTGACATTGGTGAACCTTCAACTAAACGGTCCAGTGTTGGAACTGCATTGCTTTTATCTAACATTGAGACGTCAGAGTCTCAGTCAATTCATAAGAAAGATGAAGAGAATGATAGGTATTGCTTATATATATATATATATATATATATATATATTCACATTGGTAATTTATGATTATTATATTGAATATTGAAATTCATGTACCTTTATGTATATGTAATAGTTCATTTTTTACACAGAAATATACAAGAAGATCATCCAATAACCGAACTACAACTGTAACCGTATGAGAACAGTTTTGGAATTGATTTCTTTTTTGAAGTTACCGCATAGTGTTATTTTAACTGCATGAGTTTTATTGGTTTTCTTTGGTGTTGTATGCCTGGAATTTTGAACCAGACAGTGAATGATTAAGACATTTTTTGTTTCAGTTATGTATGTTTCGTCGTTTCAATATTTAAACATTGTTTCTCGCAATATACGCAGGTGATATAATAGTACATTTGTCACAATATTTCATTAAGAATGAGACTATTTATTAATTTGAATTATAAATTAATGACCCCGTGCCATCGGTGAGTATGCAATCTAGTTTCTTCAATTGCTGAAATTGTCGAGCTTGAATGCTTTATGACACTTTAAATTCATGTCAGTTTGAACATACAAATCCAGACCTATGCATGTGATTGTGATACCAATATTATTATAGAATATGAACCTTAATCATGGCATGAACTGTTTCAAGGCTTCGAGTGATACTTCTATGGGGGTAAACTACATACCATCACCTGCTAACATTTCATTTATAAAATAAACTATGATTCCACTCATTGATCCTCAATACTTCCCTTACGTAGGTAGTCCATCTCTTACGAAAATAAAGAAATTAGTTCCTGTTAATACTTTATCTTTTTTTTTCTTGGGTATTAAATCCAAACTTCCAGCAGCTCGAAACAAAGTGTGCAGGGATCCCATTAACGCCACTGCAATAGTTTTTCATGTTTTTTGAAGTACTTCTTATAGATAAGTTGATATTATTTTTGTTACAGTCACCATTGCCTGATGGTAATTTTCTGAGAAAAATTACCCGGAGGTCAAATTTCACTATTTTCGGGACTCAGTTTTAAATGTGCAGGAACATGTTTTTTAATTATTCTCATGTTCCAAGAATTAATTTTAGGTCCATCCCATGAGATTTCACACTTTTAAGATATTTCGTGAGTCCCGGGCCATTTTACCAAAATTCGGTTTCGGATGACAAAATGG
>JBBYHH010639639.1:0-10424 GCA_038382905.1 Daphne laureola
TCAATTATATATTGAATTTCATAATATCATTCTATATTTAATTTTTTAATTTCATAATTATATATTTATTGAATTTATATAATAAAAAAATATAAAAAATGATAGGTTTACTGCGGCTGGCAGCGCAGCTGAGGCCGCAACAAACCCTGTCAGGTTGACTTGGCAGGGTTGATAGGCTTGCTACGGCTGGGGCCGCAACAAATCTGTCAGTTGCGCCTCGTTTTACTATGGTAAAAACTACGGCCTTACACACAGCTATTGTTACGGCTCAACTGCAGTTGAGGCCACAACACCCCCGGTTTCACCCATGTAGTGAGATGTTTATCATCATGTAAATTAACATTTATATGACGATGTCGATCAAGACAAGTCATCATGCTGATCAACAATAAATGTTGATCAAACATAAAAACATTATTGATCACGAAACTCAATGGCAAAGTTGTAAATAAATGAAATGCTTATACGCACATTTACGCAATGAGCATTTTATCCTGGACCTTTGTAAATATAGTGAGCGAGAAGGTAAAGTGCACCGTGTATATGTATGTAGCCTAGCTACCAAAATAATTACTCAAGAGTATTACCTTGCTCAAACTCTTTGACGATTATTTTCACATCAATACGACAAGCATGATTACGAGTCTCTTCGCTCAAACCCTTGCAAAAGTCTGCTAATATATTGGGATTTCAGCTTGGATGTAATAGGTTCAATCGTCTATTTTGTTATCTAGTTTATACAACAATTTTACATCCATATACAAGGTGGCCAATGAGCAGTTGGCTATTAGCATATCAATTTGTTTCTTTATACAGCTCATCAACACTATTTAAACCTCAACCTCTTGTAAACACAACAACACAATTCCTCTTTTGATCGTCTTTCTCTAACAAGTGCCCTTGCAATGGCTACCATCAAAGCTGCTGTGTTCATGCTCTCAGCTTTGGCTTTACTCTTGGTTCATACTGAGGTACAGAAAGAAGAAGCTTTTCAAATTAAACTATCGATTACATAAATGAGACAAGCAATTAATTGACATCTTTTCACTACAAAAACTTGCAGGTCCATGCTAGCAGAAACTTCCCACAGATCCAGGTAAATATTAAGGTTCTCTTTAGTTATGATTTTTTTTCAAAAGTTTCATTTTAATTTTTTTTTGTAAATAATTGAATGTAGAACTAGTTATTCAGAACAGAAAACTTTGTCTTCAAAATTTTGAAAAAGTTTATGTGTTAAAATAGAAAATCTTATTTTGAAATTCTCCATATTAATATTGAAGTTTTCAAAATTTTGAAAACCAAGGTTTTCTATCACTTCAAAGCTAGTTGCACATCTAAATATTTACAAAGGAAATTTGAGATGAAAAATTTGGAAAAATTTCGTAACTAAACGGACTCTAACTGTTTTGTCAAATTTAAAGGGATATAATAATTTATGACTCTAAGATATCTGTTTTTTTTTATATTTGAAGGGGATGAAATTCGAACGAAATTCGGTGGCAAGGCAGGAGTACCAGCAAGATAAACAAGAGGTCTAAATTGTGCATTTTTTCTTTTTCTGATCACCTCTGGTTCATTATATGTACCATCTATCCCACAAAATTAGTTACATTAAATTTTTAATTTGTTTTAAACTCAAATGTTTATTAAGAATAATTTGTGGATAGTGAAAAATTATCTAGCTAGCTATGGTGACGGATTTTGTTGAACGGCAGGAAACTCATGCTAAGATGTTCAAGAGTGTTTTGGCTCAATACCAACTCCACACTCACAGAGTCCCTGATGAGGTATATGTCAAAATGAACTTATCTTAATCTGCCAATTAATAAAAGGTTTAATTATCTGTTATTTATGTTGACTCAATCACTTTAGTCCATTAATTATAAAAAAAGATTGACTCAGTTCTCTAACTATTTACCGTCACTAACCTAGGAAAAATATTGAAATTTTAGTCCTTGAGATTTTGTAAAACTTTCTTAGATATCCAAAAGTTATAAAACTTTCAACAAAATTCGTATTTGATTTTTGAAGTTGCTTTGCGAGCATGCTTCATTTTTTCTGTTCCTGACTCAACTACGTTTTTGGGGGAAAAAAAATTAGTTCCTTCTCTTTAGTCCTTTTATCAGATCCAACCTTAAAGTTTTAAGTATTTACAAGTAGGACACTAAACCATTAAAAAAATATAATTGCTACATTTTCTTATTAGGAAAACTTGCATACTTATTGTACCTGTATCACTTTATACTTTTAAGTTAATTACACCCAAATCAACGGGTTTAAAACTAAGGACCCATAATTACTACATATACTTGCATATGCACACTTGATTAATGTAAAATATTGAAAATGAGCATACCTATGCAGAATGTGAAATCACAAATCGCTAAAGCTTTGAGGGTGCACGCATACTCAATGGCTCATCCGCTAGCGGTAACTGTAAGTGCTACGCGTTATCAATGTCTCTCTCTTTCTTACTCCATCAGTCGAGTTCTAGAAAAATTCATACGTTTTTATTTTATACTGTTGCAGTAAAATTAATATGTTTTTTATTAAGAAACTTTTTAATATTAAACATTATCTTATTACTCTCTTTTTCCTTTCTCATTTCAAAAAATTACTTTTATCTATATATTTTATGTTTATATTTGTTAATCTCCGTATCGAGTCAAATGTATCAGATTTGCTTCACTGTATGAGTATGTAAAAACTTAACAAACTATGAATGTAGGAGGGTAACATGAAAATGCAAGCAGCTCCATTGAGGAATCTACCACTAAGCACTATGGCTACATTACCTAATTCGGTTAAGGATGGTGCTACTTCCAATAAAATGGGCTGTGACATGATGAATCAACTCGCCACAACTACTGATCCTAATGATAAATTATTATCTAACAATGTTAATAATGACAGTGCAGCACACAATATTGCAGATATTAATACTCAAACTGGTGAGTCAGATATATTCTCTACTATTTGGATTTTTCTTTAACATATACCTCTAACTCTTGAAAAAATATTGTTTTGCTTTGATTTTCAAATTTCACATAAATTGGAGTATCTTTTATTCGTTTATTGATATTAAAATTTATTTAATTTACTTGAAAATAATAATTGATAGATTTTTTGCTAAATATATAATCCCTCTCTCCTACAAAACTTTTAGAGATAAATTAAGCGTGAAGATTAAGATTAATAGTTGAAAATGAATGTTAAATATTTCTATACACTTTAAATGAAATAAATTGAAAGTCTGGTAGACCTAATTATAAGATAAGTGGAAAATGGAGAGCGAGTATTTTAGCCAAATTGTAAGATGGTAAACCTCATAGTAGAAAATTTACTAAAACTAAAACTTTACTCCATAATATAGGGAGAGATGGTGCATATTTTAGAGTTTTTTATTTTAATATTTAATTTCTGGTAATATTTTCACAAAACACCTTATTCTTAAATATTTAATTATTGATCGATCTATTTTATATTGAATGCAGGTAGTGTTGTTGATCCTAGTGAAAATTGTATTAATTCTTCTAGTTCTAGTAACTCTCAAATGTTTGCCCAAATAGCTATACCAGGCTCCGGTAGCGTTAAGTTTTGTGTCTATCTACCACTACCTACATCAAACGGTGACGCACAAACATCAGAAATTGATGACAACGACTATGATTATCCCTAAATTTACATAATAGATACTAAATTGCTGGGGAAGAAACTTATGTAAAATTCCAACCATGAAGTTCTGAAAGGTTTTCACTAAATTAGTGACACAAAAAATTATTAGAATGTTAATCATTTTAAAATGGTATTGCGTCAAAATTTGAAATGATGACTTCAAGAGCTTCAGTTTTGGAACTTTACCTAAGTTATTGTGGAAATGTTGTTGCCCAGCAATGAGAGCTAAGTTAGAGCTAGATGCGTGGCTCCATTTTCCATGAAGGAATGAGAAGAATAAAGGCAATTAATGCCTCTGGTTAGATGTAGACTAAATAAAATGTCATGCCATCTAGCTCTAATATTTATGGAATTCTGGTTGTTTTGATTACTTTATTTTTAACTTCCTTCCATTGTACGTGCTAGGTTTCATTACAATTATGTGTAATATTTTCCTTTTGTAAACAGTTTGAAGTATTGTTATGTTTATAATGTGCTTGGTAAAACAATTTGATACATTTTAAATTTTACCCGAGATATAATGCGCATTCGTTAAAGTTCGCAAAGCTGCATAGATCTTTGGCATAAGATATAGTGTGTATTGAAGATGATGATTCTACAGCTAAGGGTTGCGTACCTTAGTGTGTGCAGACTTGTGTGTTGAAGTTGTACACACACACAAAGGAGAGAACGTGCTATACTTATTGGAAAACAAGTCAGAAGGAACCAGTTCCAGCTATGAGTCCTAGTTCTAATATTATTAGTAGTATCATTAAATAAGTAGCTATCTAGTAGTATTCCTAAGTAGATTAGACGTTGTATTGTAATGCCTATATAAGGCTACAACTTTATCAATACAAACATAGAAAATTACACCACAAAGAGTGTTTATCTAAAGATCTTGCACTTCCAATCCCTAACATTGTGGTATCAAAGAAAGGTTTACTTCTCAAAAAAAAAAGATGGCAGCCGATAGCAGCTCCTCAATGGTATCTCCAACACAAATACCACTCTTCATGAGAGACTCATATGAGTTCTGGAGCATCAAGATGAAAATCCTGTTTTCATATCTTGATCTATAGGACATAGTTGAAAAAGGAGCAGCTGAACAAGGAACCAATGATGAAGAAGCCACAAAAGAAGCAACAAAAAAGGATCTAAAAGCAATTATCATCATACAGTAGGGAGTAGACAAACCAATTTTCTCCAGAATAGAAAGGGATGCTACAACAAAGCAAGCCTGAGATATACTCAAACTGGACTATCAGGGTTCAGAAAGAGTTATTAAAGTAAAAGTACAAAGTCTAAGAGGTGAATTCGAGAATTCCAGAATGAAAAACAATGAGACAATACATATATATTTCACAAGGATCTCAGACATGGTTAGTTCAATGAGAGGATATGGAGAAGTAATTACTGATGCAGTAGTGGTAAGAAAAGTTCTGAGGAGCCTGCCTTCTAAGTTTGATCATGTAGTGACAACAATAGAAGAATCAAAGAACCTAAAAACATTAACGGTAGATGAGTTAATGGCTTCATTACTAGTTCATGAAGTTAGAATCCCAAGAAATTCAGATAATGAAGAACAAAGTGCTTTTGAAGAACAAGAAGTGTCACGGGGAAACACCTTCATAAGAGGAAGGGGAAGACTTCTTCAGAGGTAGGGGATGGGGGAGGTCCAGAGGAAGACCTCTTCAATGTACCTACTGTAAGAAAAATGGTCACATGGAAGAAGAATGCTGGAGCAAGATACACTGTAATTATTGCAAGAAAAATGGGCATAAGGAAGAGCATTGCTGGAGTACACCAGCATAAGCTAACTTTGTTGAAGAAAACATAGAAACAAAAGAATATCTCTTCATGACTCATCCCAGTCAGAATTCAAATAATCAAGATATTTGGTATCTTGATAGTGGATGCTCAAACCATCTAACACGAGACAAGAGCAAGTTCAGATAGATTGATGAAAGTCATAAATCTCAAGTGCGTTTATGAGATGATAAGATTCTAAAAATAGAAGGAAAAGGAGAAGTGTTGGTGCAAAATCAAGGTAAAACCAGAATCATTCAAGGAGTTGGATATGCACTAGAATTAGCTCATAACCTGATCAGTATGGGACAACTTGTAAACAAGGGATACAATGTTTTATTTCACAACTCTGCATGTGAAATTCGAGATATAGAAGGAGAGATGGTATTAAAAGCCAACATGACTGACAATCAGATGTTTCCAGTGGTCCTCCCATCTGGAAATCAAGCCCTTATTGCAAAACAAGAAGAAGATTCAAAGTTGTGGCACTTCAGGTATGGACATCTCAATTTTAGAGCCTTACAACTGTTGAGCAAAAATAAGATGGTGGAAGGATTACCAAATATCAATGAAGAGGAAGGATTGTGTGAAGAATGCATTCTAGGCAAGCAAGCTAAAGGATCTTTTCCAAAAAATCAAGCCACAAGATTCGAGAACAAATTGGAGATTGTTCATGTTGATCTTTGTAGACCTATGAGGACTCCTTCTCTATTAGGTATTCTATTAGGTAACAAGTACTTATTTCTGTTAACTGATGATTACAGTAGAATGAACTGGGGATATTTTTTGAAACACAAATAAGAAGCCTTTGAAGAATTTAGGAAGTTTAAAGCTGGTGTTGAAAGAGAGAGTGGATATAAACTAAAAGTGTTAAGAACAGATAGAGGGGGAGAGTTTTTATCAAAGAATTTTATGGATTATTTCCATGAAGAAGGGATAAAATGTCAGCTCATTGCTCCTTATACACCTGAGAAGAATGGAGTAGCAGAGAGGAAAAATAGAACCACTATTGAGATGGCTAGGTCTATATTGAAAGCTAGAGGAGTGTCTGATGAATATTGGGCAGAGGCAGTTGCTACTGCAATATATCTGTTAAATCTATCTCCTACGAAGGCTCTTGACAACAAGACACCTTTTGAAGCCTGGTTTAGTTACAAACCTTCAGTAGGACACATGTGGGTCTTTGGTTGTGTTTTCTATGTGTTATCAACAACAAGACACAAACTAGAATTTAAAAGTAGAAAATACATGTTTGTGGGGTACTGTCAGAACTCAAAGGCTTATAGAATGGTAGATCCAGAAACTAAACGTATTGTAATTAGTATAAATGTTAAGTTTGATGAAGCTAGGAGCTGGACACAAAAGGAGGGAACTTGGACAGAAAGTGAGACTGAAGTCATGACAGGAAGTATCAATCAGGATGCTGGCATTAATGATAATATTTTAGAAAGAAATGAAGCTTCAGAAACTCACATAGATGAAGAAAATACAAGACCACAAAGAGTTAGAAGGCCACCAGCCTATCTATCAAACTTTAACACTAAGATTGCAATGTATGCCTCAGATCTTATTTTTTCAGAAGACGCTCTTCAACAGCAGGTTTGGAGGGAGGCCATGATAGAATAAATAAAGGCAATCATCAAGAATAATACATGGGAACTGGTGAAGCTCCAGAAGGAAAAAATATCATCGGTTTGAAGTGGATCTTCAAAACCAAATACAATGTAGATTGTTCAATCAACAAATACAAAGCTAGGTTGGTTGTGAGAGGTTTCTACCAAGAACAAGGGGTAGATTATCATAAGACCTTCACACCTATTGCAAGATTTGACACTGTAAGAGTGATGCTTGTAATTGTAGCCCAGAAACAATGAGATGTCTTCTAATTTGATGTGAAATCAGCATTGCTAAATGGAGATTTGGAGGAAGATGTCTATGTGGAGCAACTGGTGGGGTTTGTCAAAGCATGCAGTGAGTAAAGGATTTATAAAATTAACAAAGCCTTATATGGTTTAAAGCAAGCACCAAGGGCTTGGTAGGCAAAAATTGATAAGTTTTTTTGAAGAAAAAGGACATACAAAAAGTCCACACGAGCCCACACTGTACTATAAACAAGATCAAGAGAATAAGGTTGTCATGGTAAGGTTGTATGTTGATGATATGATCTACACAGGGTCATCACAAAGATTGATATCAGAACTTTGGCAGGATATGAAAACTACTTTTGAGATGACTGACTTAGGGAAGTTGTCATATTTTCTGGGGCTTGAAATATACCAGGACAGAAGGGGCATATTTATTTCTCAGTAGACATATGCATCAATGTTGTTAAAGTCCTTCAATATGGAGAGCTGTACTTGAACAAGCACTCCTATGAACACTAATGAAAAACTAACTTTAAAGAATGGAACTGGAGAGGTTGATGCAAGAAATTTTAGGAGTTTGACAAGGAAGTTAATATACTTAACTCACACTCGTCCAGATATCAGTTATGCAGTTGGGTTGGTTTCAAGATTCATGCACCAACCAACCAAGAAACATTTTGGCGCAACTAAAAGAATTTTAAGGTATGTTGCCGGGACTTTGAATTATGGTGTGTGTTATGAAAAGAATGAAAACTTTGTGCTAGAAGGTTATACTGATAGTGACTAGGGTGGTGACCAAGAAGATAGAAAGAGCACATCAGGACATTGCTTTCATCTAGGGTCAAGACAAAGTTCATGAAGTTCTAAGAAGCAGGCAACAGTGGCTTTGTCCTCAAAAGAGGCAGATTATGTCTCAGCTACTGCAACTACCTGTCAGGCAGTTTGGCTGAGAAGGATTTTAGCAGATCTGGGAGAAAAGCAAGAAGATGCTACATTAATCTTGTGTGACAACAAGTCTGCAGCAACAATTGCAAGGAATCCTGTTATGCATGGTCGAACCAAACATATTAAGTTAATACATCATTTCATTCAAGATTTAATAGTCAACAATCAAATAAACTAAAGTTTTGCAAGACTGAAGATCAGAACGAAGATATATTTACTAAATCTCACTCTGTTGCAATTTTTGAAAAACTAAGGAATTTACTGAAAGTTGTCAGCTTTGAATCAAGGGGGAGTATTGAAGATGATGATTCTACAGCTAAGGGTTATGCACCTTAGTGTGTGCAGACTTGTGTGTGTTGAAGTTGTACACACACACAAAGGAGAGAACCTGTTGTACTTACTTAGAGAACAAGTCAGAAGGAACCAGTTCCAGCTAGGAGTCATAGTTCTAATATTATTAGTAGTATCATTAAATAAGTAGTTATCTACTAGTATTCCTAAGTAGATTAGACTTTGGATTATAATGCCTATATAAGGCTACAACTTTATCAACACAAACATAGAAAATTTCACCACAAAGAGTGTTTATCTAAAGATCTTGCACTTCCAATCCCTAACAGTGTGCTATCCCTTATTGTGTGACCGTTATTTGTCAACTTTAAGATATTTGTAGAAATGTCATAAGGCATAAATGTCCCCTTCCCGCTCCTATATCATGCATCTCGCTTTGAATGTGAAGTTAACAAGATTTATTTTTTATTTTTTCAACTATTCATTAAAAAATTCGTATCTCTTTATTTTGTAGTCTGATTGTAATAAAAATAGCTAAATTGAAAGAGAAAAAGAAATACAAAACAAAACCCATATGTGATATATTATCTTCACTCTATGATAGTGCAAATTCTCTTTGAAGTATAATAGTGAGTGTTCATCATATATGAATACACATGTATGAGCCAAGGTTACACTGAAAGCCCTCAGGATGTGCTTTTTACGCATTAGGTGAGGATACATAAAATTCTTCTTAAACACTCTAACACCATTTCCAGTGAAACGTTGGTTTTTGCCTATCCAACGCAAACTAAGCGCGTCTTCTTGTAAAAGTTACTATCACTAGAGAATCCTAGTATTGCATCTCTAAGTCCGTGATTGTCATTAATTGAAGTGTTTAAACAATACGTAGGCGAAGTAATGAGTTCTACTTGAAAGAGACTAACCTAATAGCTTAAGTGCAAAGTAAATACTCCCTTTGTCCATAAAATTTTGGTGCGTTTCTTTTTTGATGGTGTGGGAGAACCAAATTATTACTAGAAAGAATTCATTAAAATTAAAAAAAAAACTATCTAGAAACTAGACACACTAATATATATTTTACATTAAAAATATTTGACTTTACAAATTAAAATGTTTAAAAAATAAAACAATAAATTAAATGCTCAAAATGAAACACACCAATTATTTGGGGACGGAGATAGTAGAATTCTAAAACAATTAGACAACCTGAGATAAGCCTAAGCTCTTAAGGGGTGAGCTAACTTGTAAAACAAAAAATCTAATAAAACACTACTTAATCTGAACAACTCCAACATTCCTTCCGTTAAACCATATTTTATTTACAGTTGGTTTATTCGTTGATTTTCTTCATACCCATCAATTGAAGATTTAAGATCTTTAAGATTCTCATTACAGGTTCATGTTCATATAAATTCATGGAAGATTTAAACACATGATATCTCATAATATCATACACAATTTCTACAAGAATATGCATGAAAAATAGATCACAAAAGAACAAGATGAAGCCGAATTCTAGTACCTTTAACCTTTGGAAATAGCTTAAGGAATTTATAATTCCTTACTCCTTCCTTGCTTGTTGATGGCGGATGAAGAGATGAGGAAGAAGCCTTATTTCTCCAAGAAGGAAGAGAAGAAGAACAGATAAGATGATGACTACCAAGATGAGAGGAAAAGTGTTGAAATGAACACTTTGTAAGTTCACACTTAATCACCCAAAATTACCAAGAAAGTGGCGTAAGAGAGGAAGAAGAAGAAGAAGAAGATATGTGAAGCAAGAGTATTCTAAATGGTCATTTCACTCACTATTTATAGGTGAAGAAAATGACCTTTAGAATAATGTCATTACTAAAAGCC
>JBBYHH010639750.1:0-10423 GCA_038382905.1 Daphne laureola
GGCGGGTTTTTATTTACCGCAACTCTGAGGATGACGAATGGAGTTCCGCTAGTTCACCAGCCACCGTAAGATGAGACGCTTCCGCACAGTAATCCCGTTCCGGCAAAGGGTATCACGGGGGGCGGTGGTGACATGCGGGACAAGCAATGAGCAGTCCATGACCTAATAGGATTAGGAGTCCTAATGCCCGCCTCTATCCTAGTAAAACGACCTGACCCACTCCAACTACAACTCTACCTAATCCTCCATTATAAAAGGAGCGCTTAAGAACCTCTCAAGGTACGATATTCTAATTACTCTAAACTTCGAAGCTGTGGGCAACCTTACAACTCCTCTCTTCTCAGATTCTTAGTGACTTGAGCATCGGAGTGGGTCCTCAGGCAAACAACCCCGGCCCATCTCTTCTCTTTGTTGCAGCTACAGGTTTTCTCAGTTTGGGCCGAAAATATCAATTTGGCATCGTCTGTGGGAAACTTTACTCCCCAAACCACAAAAATAATGAATTCTTTACCCAGTCCATCCAATGGCGCGGGCAAGGAAGACAACCTTCACCAACCCCACGGAACCCAATGTCGTGCCACCCTTGGAGGACGTCCGCAACCGACGGGTTGATGACAACGAAGTATATGTTCATGATGCAGAGGAATTTAGCAAGGCATCGAGTGAGGATCCTACTCTTCGGGATCTCCTCCCGGCCAAAAGAAAGGATAAAAATGAGACTATTGGAGCTACTGGAGAGCCGACATCCCCGAAAGCCATCAACAACGAAAATAATGTCCAGAACCTGGACGAGGACAACCTGGGGGCCCCGAGGTTTCGATTCCCAGGTATGAGTACTGAGAATTTTGAGATGTTTTCAAGGGCAATATTCCAGAGTATGCAGAGCACAATCATCCAAACAGTCTAGGACGCAATTCAAGGCGCTCTCAGAAATCACGACGCTAATGGCCCCAAGACAAGGACACCAATACCGCCCCCCGCGGGGGGTTGGGGCCTCAGGGCTAGAAAGACAGGATCTCAAAGAAGCCGGATGCCCAGGGCCCCGAGCCGGCCATAATAGTTACCACTAATCGATCCCCCGACCAGAATGTCATAAACCCTATCCTGGATGACATTCTGAAACGCATGAATCTAATCGAGTAGCGGTCCACAGCCCAGGCAACGGGGGGGAGGCTAATCCCAGGCCTCAAACATAGACTACCTATGGGTCCATCCATTCACCGCAAGGATCTTAGGCTCTGAACCCCCATCGGCCTTCAGAGTCCCCCAGTTTAATCTATCACGGGGATGACCGATCCTGATGATCATCTAGAAAGGTACATCTCGGCCATGATCTTGGCCCGGGGCGATGATGCGACAATGTGTCGAGCATTCAGTTCCTCACTCACAGGAGATGCTTCTACCTGGTTCACGACCTTAAGAGGACAACAGTTCGAGTCTTTCAGGGATTTGTTACTGGCTTTTTCCAGCCACTTCACCGGATGCAGACCAATCCCGAAAACTAGCCGACATCTTCTAAAAATATGCCAACACGGGGACGAGTCGCTCCAAGATTATGTGAGAAGGTTCCAAGCAGAGGCGGTACAGGTGCCGGACCTGAACCAGGAAATGCATGTAGTGGCAATTGTTCAAGGGTTACAATAGGGCTCCAAACTACCTGAAGAGTTGGCAACCGACCTTGTGAAGACAGTAAATCAGTTCATCGAAAGAGCCACTCGCTTCATGCATGCAGAAGAAGTAGCTCGCTCCATGCAGCGCGCATCCAATGATGACGGCCCAAGGGGCAACAACAACAAGAATAACGAGGGAAAACAAAACCAGGGGCAACACCCCTTTCAGCCCTCACGCAACACTTCAGAGTCCTCGACCAAGGGCTACCCCTAGCACCCCCCATTGAGGGACTCAAAGTGAAGTTCGAATGCTTACATCTAATACAGATCATCAGGGCCCAGAAGGACCAGACAGACAAACTGTCCAAGGGGCAATACCAGGCCCCGAAAGAGACATTGCTGCAACCATCGATCCACCACATCTCGGCAAGCACTTCACAACCCCCACATACCGTAGATTGGCAGAGCCCCATCTTGAGGTATCTATTAATAGGAGCCATGCCCGGAATAATGATCGAACAAAAAGAAGTCAGAAACCGTTCTTCCACGTTCATCGTGATTAATAAGGACCTATGACTTATGGGTCACGCATCCCCACTTCAGCGATGTCTAGCGCCACATGACGCCCTGAAAGTGCTGAAAGAGGTCCACCAAGGAATCTGTTGGGCCCACATAGGGTCCGATTCACTAGCCTACAAATACCTCCGATTGGGATACTACTCACTGACATTAAAGCACGATGCTGCCGATTGGGTCTGAAAATGCCACGCATGTCAAATCAACTCCAGGGTACAAAGACTACCATCGACAAAGTCGCCATCGCTGACATATCCAATCCTCTTCGCACTATGGGGACTCAACCTCATAGGCCCGATGCCCAAAATTTAGGGATAATATTAACATTGCATAGTCGAAGTGGATCGAGGCCAAGACGTTGATGACTATTACCACAGACATAATAATTGATTTCTTACGGAAGGACATAGTGAGCAGATACGACTGCCCACGAGCCATTATCACTGACAACGGCCCTCAGCTGACCAGTATGAAAATGCAAGCATGGGCACAGGAACATGGCATAAAGATGTGTTACGCACCAGTTGCTCACCCCCAATCTAATGGACAGGTCGAAGTCTAGAACAGGACAATCAAAGAGGGACTCAAGAAAAGACTCGAATGAGTAAAAGGCAGTTCGCCAGAAGAGCTATCAAGCGTCCTATGGGATTACAGAATGACCGCCCGTACCCCGATAGGGGAGACACCATTCTTACTGGTCTACGAAACTAACGCCCAACTCCCAATCCAAGCCGATATCATCTCAATCCGTACCTTGAATTTTGACACATCAGGAAATGGCAAGGGTCTTAGAGCACAACTCGACCTAATCGAAGAGCTACGCGAAGGAGCGAGGCTACGCCTATTAGCATTCAAGCAACGAACGAGAATAGCACACAACGCTAAGGTTAAACCCAAGGAACTAAATGAGGGATCAATGGTACTCCTGCAATCAGAACTCGATGGAAGGAACGAGGGCCATGACACCTTTCGCTCAAACTGGTCCGAACCCTACATAATAAATAAGCAGGTCTGTCAAGGGGTCTTTGAACTCAAAAATTTTGAGGGGAAGGTTCGCAATCGAACATTTCATGCAGACAATCTGCGTCTCTACTATGTTTAAGAGCTTCTTAAAAGCAGTTGATAGTTATGATTAAATAAGTGTTTCTAAAGCAATACACCATCGTTGATGAATTATGCTCCAATACAGCATTCTGAGAGCAGATAGCCAAACGCTTATTAAACAAACATAGATAACCGAGGTAACAAAAAGTAAACCTCAAGTCTACCAAGACCTAAGAGCAAGAAGAATAGAAGCCCTATTGCTGCTAACTTATGAAAAAGGGAACCACATCTACAGAAAGATAGATTTTCCTAAATAGCCCTAAGTCGAATACAAACAAGGACAACCCTCTGTCGAGAATGAACACGGCTAAATGCAGGCAAAAAACTGACAAGTGATTAAGCCGTTACAAAAATGAACAATACACATAAATAGTCATATTTCATTCAAAAATATCAAAGTGTCTACGTACGCACAAAAAGCCTAAAAAGGGGCCACCACAATAATTTTGAGGCCTTTGTCAGCCGCATCTAAAGCCCCACTAGTGGAATCCCTATGGCCTAAATCTAGCGAAGGATCCATAATTGGATCAGCCTCCGGTGGCACAGCAACCCCATCAAAGGGCTAAGAAACAGCACGAGCCACTCCAGGATCCAAGGCCCCTGGCTCTAAACAGTCGAGGTCCTGAGGAAAGTTCTCATACCATGGCAATCCCATTTTGCGACCCTCAGCCCCCCATATGGTAATAAATAGAGGTGAGGGATCGTCAATCCTGGAGTTGTCAAGATAGCCAAAATCCTGACTAGGATTGGCTTCCTCCACTTGGTGGCGACATCGCAGAAAACCCTCTTTATATTGAGCCATGAACACCTCCAGAGAAGCCTGCTTTTGGAGACCATCCACAATCTCCTGCACTCGCAGAATGCGGGTGTGGATGAGGACCTTGGCAAGAACGATGTCCCCAACCTTTTCACCCTCGAAAAAGGGGGCCCCAAACTGATCCTCCAGATTCAGGAATGCCTCCATATCCTTTTTACATGATTCTTGAGTCGTACCCCGACCTGACAGGACAGTGCAGCCTGAAAGAAGAAGATGATAAGAGCTGAGCACAAAGATACACAAGATTAGGGGACCAAATAGGTACTTACAAGGAAGGGATAGCTGGCGGCATCACCCAAGAATTCATCAGGGGTATCCCTAGTGTGCTTCATAAAATGTCGGTCACGAGGGGTCTTTAACGCCTCTAGGGTCCGAAGATGATCCTCACACGACCCCTTTAGTAGGGAATCCCTCACAGTCAACTTAACTGCAGGGTTCCAGGCATCGATGGGATCAAAGCCCCGCACCACCATGGCCCTCTCCCTCGCTTGAAAGAGTCATTCAGAAAAGGTCGGAGGGTTGAACTCCGCGTTGATCCCCCTCAGGCTGGCACTCACTAAGGGGGAACAATCCCCATCACGCTGCACGAGGAACTGATCCCACAAACTCTTGTGGTCGCCCCACTCGACACGACGCCTCTTGGCATTGCGGTCCTCCGAGTGAGTCTCGCTAGGACCAAATGGACAAGAAACAAAGACAGATGTAAAGAAAACCTCGAGAAACAAACAATTTAACACGTCAAACCTAAGGGCAAGGTACCTGGCTCACGAGCCCTCTTGGGGGGGATTTTATCCTTCCTAACGTTGTTGACGCTCTCAGTGTTATCAGCAGAAACAAAGGGGATTCTCCTAACCACCGGGATAATGGGGTCAGCCTGTGGCGAAGATGGAGGAGCAACTTGCACCAAATGAACGAAAACAAGCACCCCCTGATGATAAGGCCCTTACCAGGAGCATCAGCAGCTAATCGGGGGGAGAGATCGCAACATCCATAGCCCCGACACCTGGACTCTGTGGTAATACTGGTTGAGACTCCAGAACCTGATCCGCCACTGGGATGGGTCCTGGAGATTACGGCGGCCCAAGGGTCGGCACCCGAGCCTTCGATGATCTCATAGATTTGACGTCGCGTGAATATCAATGATCACGGGAGTGGGAGTGGCCCCAGGAGTCATGTCACGAGGGCCTACCGCAGATGCAGCAACAATGTTACCTAACCCAGGGGCCGAGAAAAGGGCCCCAACAGGGGATGCAATAGGAGGAACCTAAAGTCCCCTAAGAGCTCAGTGCCGCACCAAAGCCTGGATAATAGGATCATCATCATGATTGCCATCATCCTCTGTAACAACCTTCGTGGGTTTCAGTTTCTTTTCAGCGGCCTTACTCACGGCAGCCTTGAAATTGTCACTCTCAATTTTACGGAGGGCTTCCTAGTGAACCTTCAAGGCATCAGACATTTCTCGCTTGACCCTCTTGGTCATCTCATCACAGTCGTCGACCCCTGAACAAAAAGCATACAGTCAGTGGAGGAATCGTACCTTTGAATAATGAGATATCATCAATAGAAAAAACATACCTTACAGTCCAGATATCGCGGCCTGCAAGGCATAGACAAGTCGACCCCTGGAACCTGGTGCCCAGCCTGCTGGATGGGGAAGCGAAGGATCCCTAAGATGGGAAACACTGACACCAGCCCAATGGAGGACGGTTTCATCCATCTCCTCTCTAGGAAATGAAAAAATTTCATCGCAAGAGCTGCGGACGATGACTTTATCCAACCAGGTCAACATATCCCTATAGGCCTCCAGTTCATGGGACCCGGGCTAGAGGTGTTCCTTCTCTACTTCCTCATGCAGGGGCTTCACCTCAAACCAGGTGATGAAGTTCCACGATGACTGCCTAAGCACGTAAAAGTATTTCTTAAACCACCCAGAGTGCGAACTCAACGACTGGGCAAATGGGATGACTTTGCCCCTCTGAAAATTGATTGGCGAGATCTGGAAGGCGAGCAAATCCTTCGATTGTCCTAGCTTGAAAAACTGGAGAAACACGAGAGGTAGGACCGCAACCTCGACCATATTACAAGATGAAGGCATTGAAATGCTGAAACCAGTTGGGACCCAACTACGTTAGACATACCCCCAAATGCGTATAGAGCTCATTTAGAAGTGGGTGAAGGGGGAAGCGGAGGCCCTCCTTGACCTAGGCAGCCAACACCCATAGAACCTTACCCACACGATTGTCCGGTGTATCGTCAATCTCCGACTAGCCCAACAGTTGAGCAACACTCGCGCGGGCGAGAAGGTCTGGAGGCCAACTGAATTTAGCAAGCTCAGCATTGACCTTCTCCTGGTTAAGGATGATCTCCTCGATGATCTCGGGCATAGAGATGACAGCGGGGACTGCGTGAGCGGTTTTCTTAGGATCCATCTATCAAAGAAATGGGCAATACACTACGGAGAATCGAAGAGAACTGGACCACTAACCCTCACCGACGAACGACGAAAACAAAGGGAGAAAATCTAAAGACAATGAGGGAAGCTAGGATCTGAAAATGACAGAAGTCACCGGAAGAATGGGAAGCAAGGGATTCGAGGAGATTTAGGGAGTCTAGCAAACAGGAGACGGAGAGAAACGAAGCTGGAAAAGCAAAAAGTTTAAAAACAAAAGCGAAGGTGCAACTCGATTCGACTTCCCTCGATTAATGTGAGAGTAATCATGGCAGGGCCCACCATCCCACTCCCTAACCAAACGATGCGAGACGCATGGCACGAACGTGTGACGATACACTTAGCTCACGAAAACCGGAGCGGAAGGCGAAAAGATGCGACCGATGATTGCCACGCCCGGATGGGGTACACACGTCACGGGAGGTCAAAAAATGTAGCGGAATACAAGGGTCCCCAAAACCCATAATCCGCACAGGAAGGGGGGCTACTTGGTATATAGGGGGCCCAAAGGGCCCCAAAATCAGGCCCACTAGGCCGGTAGCTTTTGGGCCACCTTTAAAAGCCCACTCACTAGTAAACACAACGTCCTCTCTAATAGGCAAGGCCCCAAGAATCCCACTGGATATGCACCCCTGCACTTGCGGGACAAGTAAGGAGCAGTCCATGACCTAATAGGATTAGGAGTCTTAATGGCCAGCTCTATCATAGTCAAACGACCTGACCCACTCCAACTCTAACTCTATCTAATCCTCCACTATAAAAGGAGCACCTAAGAACCTCTCAAGGTACGATATTCTAATTACTCTAAACTTCAGAGCTGTGGGCAACCTTGCAGCTCCTCTCTTATCAGATTCTTACTGACTTGAGCGTCAGAGTGGGTTCCGGCACATACAACCCCAGTCCATCTATTCTCTTTGTTACAACTGCAGGTTTCCTCAGTACGGGCTGAGAATATCAAAAAGAAAATTGCAAATGAAGGACCATTATCCAAATCTCATTATAGTGTGCTGGGATCGAAACGGGGTAAAAGAGTTTCAATATCCTCATCAAATTTGTCTCAAGTGTGAATCTTATTAAGCAAACAGAAGTTGATTGATTCTTTGGTTATATATATATATATATATATATATATATATATATATATATATATAATTTATTGAAGTTCCTAAATCCGTCTCAAGAGTCAAGAGTGAAGTTGAAAAATGAACTAAAAAAGCTAAAATGAAGCATCAAGAAATAATCTTTTCAGGATAAGATATATATAAATCGGTTTTTTTACGACAGTAAGTTTGGAATAAGGGAGACCCGATGCGCTTTAGGGTTTCTTTCTTCACTCAGCGTCACCGTCGTCGTCTGCCGGAATGGGCCAGGACACAATTCCGGCTCCTTTCTCGGCTTCATTGGAGGGTGGTTTCTTTCCTGCGGGTCGGGATTTTGGACGATCACACGATTTATTTTACGTTTCGAGTTCTCTATCTAATTGGTGGTGCCCCTCCTCCGTCACGTCACCGACGCTGGTCCAGGTGCTGGTGGCGACAATCCTTCTGGTGGCTTCGGACTCGTACTGGTTGCTTCAGTCCGGCGGTTCCAACACCATGTTCTGATGTCTCGCGAATTGCAGGGGTCCAGTGTAGTGGTTGTCGGTCTCGGGTCCGTTTCGAGGGTGGCAGCCCAAGCCTCTGTTTTTCGGCTTTGGCCTTGGGCTTTCCGGTGCTTTCGTTGTTTCTGTCACACTTACTTCGCAGGAGAAGTTAGCGGAGGAATCAAGTGGCGGGTGTTGGCTTATTTTTGGGTTTTCTTCGGTGCGATTAATTTGGCTAGTATCGTGGGAGGGTGTGGGAAATTACTAGTATCACTATGTGGTTAGTGCATGAAGGAATTGGATTTGGGTGGGATTAGCCCGTGTGGGAGTTCGCAACAATGTTGTACAAGGCAAGTGCAGGGACCGGAGCGACAATGCTCCTTGCCTGGCTCCATGAGCGTTATGACTGCGAATGGTTGAGATGTAAAGTCCGACCCAATCATTTGTACTTTGCTCTGGACTTGGTTTTATCTAATGATGGGGGTGTGGCGCTGATTTCTGATATTATATGTGCAGGTGTTGCCACATGAGTACTTGTACTTTCCGGGTATTCTTGTAGGGAATAAACATTCTAGGGCCCGTTTTGCAAGGCTACAATGGATGACGGATGTCTCGAGCAGGCTCTCGGATGCTGCGGATGGGTACTTATATCAAGCCATATGGCATTTGGAGAGGATTCGTGCTTACTAGCGTTACTTCAGTTATTATATCTCTAATTTGCTTTGTTCTTTTGTTGTTCTCATGATTCTAGTATTGTTTTTGGTTTCTTGTTTCACACACTTTTTGATACTTTTATCCTCAATCGCCTTAAGCTTATGAGGCTGTAGGTTTTATTATTCCAGGTTATTAATCTTTGTAGCCTTAAGCTATAGGGATGGTAAGTTGTTTGATACTCATTATCTCGTAAGAGTCTTAGATATTATCAGGAAGATATCCATATTTAATTTGTTTATTCAGCGGGAGATTATTTATCATTGAATAAATAGTCATTCTGAATAAATAAATAAAATTGGAATAATATGATATACTACTCATCCATTATAACTACTAACATTTGTGCTGGGCGTATTGTCTTTTAATGACGTTTTTTTTTTAATCTCAAAGAATTAATTCTTCTCTAATTCTATACTTTAATGTTTTGTACACATCGATCCCGGATGTTTTAAATTGAATAAAAAATATCTCAAAGTATTAATCTTTCTCTAACCCTACACTTGAATGTTTTGTGCACAGAGACCCGACCCGAATATTTTAAATTAAATATAATAAGTAATCCGCTTGTTTTTTTAAATGTGAAAAATATTTGTCTCCCCATTAGCCGTGTTCGTTTCCATTCATACAACTCTACAATAACCCTACCATTGTTTTAATTTTTTTGAAAAATATTGTGCTCCCAATTCTCTTAATTAGGCCTAGTGCCCTTCTATTTTTTTCTAAAGAGAAAAACACATGCAACCTAAACGTTTTCTCTTTTACATCTGAGTCTATTTCTACTCTCACCACGCTAACTATTTTATGAACATATTAAACGGATTTAATGAATTTATTTCACATAGAATTGATCGATAATCTTCAAATAATTTTAAATAATTACAGACAAAACCCTAATCTCCAAACGTAGAATTCATTAAAAAGTGTTAGTAATTTTTTTTCTTCATATTATGTCAAATATTACCTGTCACAAATCTCAAACTTTAGACTTTTAAATCATTTTCATTCTGTTAATTTCTTTTATAATCAAAATGTTTACCATAGTAATATCCCATTGAGACAACATTAAATCTTTGTCTATATATTTAATAATGTTATTCTATCTTCGCTGCAACGCGCTGGTCGCGAAAAAAAATAGTTTTATACAATTTTGGAGAATAAATTCCCTTCACCTTATACTTCCTGTCCCATAAAGATAGCAATTTTTTTTTATCATTTTTACAGTATTTAATCTATGATTTATTTTAATAAATTTAAAAATATGTAAAATTAAATCTGTTTCTCATAATTTAGAATTTAAACTATATATATATATATATATTAAAAAAAATCTCACTATTTATCTTAATAAAATTTTGAATCAAACACTAAACATCAAAATCAAATACAATAATTTTTATATGACGGAAGAGTACATATATACTCCCTCCGTCCTTAAAAGATTGTATCATTTATTTTGACAGTTTCACTGTATTTAATCTATAATTTATTTTCATATATTTTTAGATATTGAAAACTAGAAAATTCATATGAAAACCATAATTTGATATCCAAATTTTCTAAATATATTTTTT
>JBBYHH010639861.1:0-10423 GCA_038382905.1 Daphne laureola
TTTAGATGAGTATATAAATTTGTAAGTAAGGGGGTTAATTTGTAAAATTGTATGGGTCTAATTATAAAGTTTACACTCTGTCCCCGGGAATGTTCAGCGGCCATGTTCCCCGGCCATGTTACTCGGTCACGTTACTCAACTCGAGAGTTGTTCCTCGAGAATATTTCTCACCCCCGAAGAGACCAAGCCACGAAGGTCATATTGATGGCCCTGGAGGGTGTATTGATGGCCCAAAAGATATTATAATCACCGAGAGGGTGTGTGATGGCCTCGTATGACATATGATGAACTCGGAGGGTATATGAAAAATCTTATAATACTCCCCAAAGATATTTTCTCGAATCAGGAAGTACAAGTGTGGTATTGGGTCTTTTGCCCGGATTCCCACAAACGACATCAATGTTGAGTCCAAACTTAACATGGTAAGAAGTGAGAGTCTCTTAAGGGGTATTTATAGTATTGAAGGTGAATGCTCTTAGAGCTTTCTAGACAATGCGGGATATATGAGTTTCTAAGTTGATGGGTTTTAAGGTCTTTATGTGAGCATCTGACTTTGCGCTAAATCATACTCCCTCCATCCTAGCAGATTTGATACATATTCATTTTTGGGTCATCCCAACAAAATTGATATGGTTCCTTAAAAGGAAACTTTTTTACATCAATTTTACCTTATTACCATTCATTTCTCTTCTCACTCAAAAAAACTAATTCTGTCTTAATCTCCGTACCCAATCAAATATATCATCTTTGCTGGGACGGAGGGACTACATGATTAATTCTATTTTTTTTTGTGGATGGCCTACCAATATATAAAAGTGTAAAAAACTTCACGAACTATTTTGTAAAGTTTTAGTAGTTTATGGACTAATTGTGTATCTTTTAATCCCTCCGTCCGCTAAAGATTCGTCCATTTGACTTTACTGTTTCAAAATTTAATGTTTGACTCAAATTTTACCAAAGATAAATAGTTTAAAAAAATTCAAAAAAAATATATTTAGAAAAATTGGATTTTAACTTATGATACGCATATGAAATATTTAATTTCTAATGCCTAAACATTCATAAAAATAAATCATAGATTAAATATTGTGAAACTGTCAAAACAAATGGATGAATATTTCATGTACGGAGGGAGTATAATTTTTGGAAAAGTTTAATGTATATAAGTTTAAGGAATAAATATGTTAATGTATGAAAGTTTATAATTAAATGGTAGAGTGTCTTTAAAAATGATGGAATTTTTTTTATTTTAAGATCTTTAGGTCTTATTGTCAAGTTTATAACAAATAAAATGATATTATTTATTACTAATATGATTCAAAATATACTATAAAGTTGTAATTTTTCTAAGAATATGAATATAATTTGTAATCTAAGGGAGTCAATTTATAAAATTTTATGGATCTAATTATAAAATTTACACTTTGTCTCTGTAAGTTAATCACTTTAGCCACTTTTATTTTAATATGTTAATGATAAAAATTTATAAGTTTATGGACAATTTCGTTAAGTTTTCAAAAGTTTAGGAAATAAATGTTTATCTTTTTTAAGTTATTCAAAACTTTAAGGACTAAATACATTAATATATGTTAAGTCCAAGCTTAACATTATGAGAAATGAGAGTTTCTTGAGGGGTATTTATAGTGTTAAGGGTGGGTGATCTTAGAGCTTTCTAGGCAATGTGGGATATGTGAGTTTCTAAGTTGATGTATTTTTAAGCTCTTTATGTGAGAGTGTTAATTTGTAAACATTTATAGGTTTAATTATAAAGTTTACACTCTATCACCAGGAATGTTCATCGGCATGTTCCCCATCCATGTTACTCGACCACGTTCCCGAAAGTTATTCTCTGAGAATGTTTCTCGACCCTGAAGGTCATAATATTGATAGCACCGGATGACGTATTGATGGTCCCGAATGATATTTTAATCACACCAGAGAGCGTCTGATGGCCCCGAAGGGTATATGATGGACACAGAGGGCATGTGAAAAATCTTATACTATTGTCCAAAGGGATTTCCTCGAATCAGGAAGCATAAGTGTGGTATCCATTGGGTCTTTTGCCTGGATTCCCACAGACGACACTAATGTTCAGTCCAAGCTTAACATGGTGAGAAGTGGGAGTCTCTTAAGGGGTATTTATAGTGTTGAAAGTGGATGTTCTTAGAGCTTTCTAGACAATGTGGGATATGTGAGTTTCTAAGTTGATGTATTTTTAAGGTCTTTATGTAAGTATGTAAATTTGTAAGTATTGGGTCAATTTGTAAAATTTTATGCGTCTAATTATAAAGTTTACACTCCGTCCCCGGGAATGTTCATTGGCCATGTTACTCAGCAACGTTACTCGGCTTGAGAGTTGTTCCGCGAGAATATTTCTCGACCCTGAAGGGACCAAACCACGAAAGTCATATTGATGGCCTCGGATGGTGTATTGATGGACTTAAATGGTGTATTAATGGTCCAAAAGACGTTATAATCACCCAGATGACGTGTGATGGCCTCGGATGGCATATGATGAACTCGGAGGCCATATGAAAAATCTTATACTATTACCCAAATAGATTTCCTCGAATCAGGAAGTACAAGTGTGGTATTCATTGGGTCTTTTTCCCGGATTTCCACAGACGACACCAATGTTGAGTCCAAGCTTAACATGGTGAGGAGTGAGAGTCTCTTAAGGGGTATTTATAGTGTTGAAGGTGAGTGTTCTTAGAGCTTTCTAGGTAATGCGGAATATATGAGTTTCTAAGTTAATGGGTTTTAAGGCTTTTATGTGAGTATGTGACTTTACGCTAAACTATACTCTCTCCGTCCTAGCAAAATTAATACATATTCCTTTTTGGGTCGTCCCAACAAAATTGATATGTTTCCTTAAAATGAAACATTTGTACATCAACTTTACCTTATTACCCTTCATTTCACTTCTCTCTCAAAAAAAGCTACTACTATCTTATTCTCTGTGCCTAATAAAATGTATCATCCTTGCTGGGACGGAGGGAGTACATGATTAATTCTAATTTTTTGGTGGAGGTCCCACCAATATATAAAAGTGTACAAAATTTCACGAACTGTTTTGTAAAAGTTTAGTAGTTGATGGACTAATTGTGTATCTTTTCTAATTTTTTGAAAATATTAATGTATAAAAATTTAAGGAATAAATATGTTAATATATTTTATAATTAAATGGTAGAGTGTGTTTTTAAAAATGATGAAAAAAAAAATTATTTTAAGAACTTTAGGTCTTATTGTCAAGTTTATAACAATTAAAATGATATTGTTCATTACTAATATGTTTCAAAATATACTACAAAGTTGTAATTTTTCTAAGAATATGAATATAATTTGTAATGTAAGGGGGTCATTTTGGAAAAAAAAATGAGTCTAATTATAAAGTTTACACTCTGTCCCTGTAAGTTAATCACTTTAGCCACTTTTATTTTAATATATTAATGATAAAAGTTTATAAGTTTATGGACTATTTCGTTAAGTTTTTAAAAGTTTAAATTCTCCAAAAATTTGAGGACTAAATACGTTAATATATAAAAATATAAAAAACTTGACGGACCGTTGTGTAAAGTTTCAGTTGTTGAGAGGCTAATCTAATTAAATGGTAAATTATGTCTTTAAAAATGATAGGAAAAAGTTTGGTTTTAATTTGAGTATAATTTAAAATTTGGGAAGAATGACATTTGATAAAATATTTCACATATTAATTTAAATGATAAAAGTTGACATAAGTTAAGTTAACGGCTCAATAGATAAAACATTGGTTTATACAGTTAGGGATCCAAGATTCGATTTCCAATGTGTGTGAAATTTTGTTTTTTCGACGGATTGTGTGGTGTGGGTTTTATCTGTTGCTAACGTGTCATCACCAGGAGCTCTCTGTTAGAGGTAAGGTTTTGTATTAGTATTATATATAGATGAGGTTAATATGTAACAACTGAGTTTTCACATGGACTAAGTTGCTATTTTCCTTAAATTACAAGAGCGAAGTTGGAAGCTTCGATTCTGGAGGAGTGGAGCTCAATTTTAAAGGCGAGAGTGGTGAGGCGAGCTACATGGTTGACACAAGGAAGATAGGGAGGAATTTTTGTGTGGAGAGATTACAGGAATCAATTGATGTTCGGGAGAGTGGGAAATGCTTTGACGCTAAGTTGCTCCACGACGACCGCTTTGGGACAGCCCACTTCAGGACGATCTTGATTTGGGCGTTTATAAGGTGCATTTTGGTTTTAATTTAGTAATTCGAGTTGGAAATGCTTTTCATCCCAAACTTAGAATTGCGAAGTCGATGCATTGATGATTACAGAGTCGATAATCTTTTGAGTTTAAATTTTGGATTATTGTAGTAGCTGCAATGCAAGCTCTCAGAGCTTGAAGTACTATATATAACTTCGTGGTGATCTGAGAATTAACAGTGGATTAGATCTTAACGTAGTGTTAGTTCCTGGATTTTAGGCAATACTGGTAGGACAAGTTGGACAGATGCCTATGCATAAGAAGATAAAGAATGGCGATACTCTTACCATGTTTTCGGTGGTGACTGGCGGGATTCGAAACAACAGAAAACATCTAGAGAGTGAGGATCCGATGGAATATGCTACACGCTGTTCTGTTCAGTGGCATCGTGTTTATGTTTACCCAGAAAACTTGGGCACTCTTGTAATGAAACATGTCTTGCCAAGGTGAGGCTCTGATAATCCCTTACTGGTTTACTTATGCATAGCACTAATTCTCTCATATTGATTTACATCAGGTTACTTGTATCTTGTAGTGTTTCTTTTTCCGTTGGGCCTTTCGGCCCTTCCCTCGAGGCTCTCTAAACGTTCACTTTTTGTGGGAAATTGGCTTTTGTGAAGTTCTCTGCCTGTAAGTAGACAGAAGTAATGAGTTTTGTGGGGAAATGTAAGGAAGAAGGTAAGCAAGGGAGGAGAAAGGGGGAATGAAAAGAAATAAGTTAAATAAGGGAGAGGGAAATAGGTCGATGGTTTACACTATGGTGGAGCTATTACTAGTACAGTATTATTTAAGAGTATGATATTTGTATATATGAGTTGTAATCTCCCCCTAGAAAGGGATTGTCAAGGGGTCTGCTGAAACAGCTAGCTCAGTTGTCGAAGGTATTTTCGTTGTCACACATCCTTTGTTCAGCTGTTTTTTTGTCCTAGTCGATGATAACTTACCTGACATGATGGGTACAATCCGAAGCTAGCTCTCTATCCTTACTTCTGCTCTATAATTTCTATATTAAAAAATATGCATCATTTTTTCCCCAAGTTCTTACATGTGCTGAATGTACCCTTCCTGTTGTCATTTTGCAACTTAGGAAAGGGTATCCCCGGAGAAGCATATCTAATACACTTGTATGGCCCGACATCCATAATTTTTACTAGGAAATGAAGTATGTCTAATACACTTAACAACAACAATTGAGCTGAGCATTAACCCAAACAGTCGACTACATGAAATCTTACGTCTCTATTATGATCGATTGTAATATGCTCCTTAGGAAGTCCTAAAAGAGCAAGAGTTCCCCATATTAGGTTTGTCCATGTGAGTTTGGGTCTTTCCTTTTCCCATTTATCACCACTTAAATCCAGCCTATCACTTTTAAGCACTAATGTACCTATAGGTTTCCTTTAAATGGCGTACTATCTATGTTGACCGTTGCTGATTTTATTCCAAGTCAGTGCTACTCCCTACCATGCCTCTGTCCCTTATTGTATATGCCCACTCATCCATCTGAGCATTCAGTGATTCTTTTGGTGATTAAAATGGGCCTTGGATTTTTTCGTCATGATTCATGAAGGTTAATCTCCGATGGAATTTTTTATTAGCAGCATGTCAGGTGTAATTTAATTTTTACTTTATCTTTTTACTCATTTGTTTATAAAAAATTGTCCAACTGTAGTTCAATCGTTAACTTGGAGGGGAATCTGGAGACTAAGATTTTTGCAGATCCAGTAACTGGTTTGTCCGGCATGTAAGAGAAGTTGCTATCAGCCCAAATGGTATGTATGTAATTACTTTTGTCATCTGAATAAAATTTCTTGACTATGTGTGTGCTACTTGGTTTTATATATGATATGCAAGGTACTTTAATTGACCTGAAATAGTGGAAGATTTTAGTTGGGGTTGAACATATTTTCTAGTCAGATTACATGTGATATGTAACTAGTTTTAAGCAGTGTGTTCATGAATTGCCAAGAACATCCCAAATTCTTCAGTTGCGTATATACAGTACTGAATCATGCCAGCCCCTCTGCACTGTTTGGGATTGCTCTCCTGAGATGATGACAGCTTAGCCAACTTCTGTTTGCAGTTATGCATGGCTTAAAGCATGTAGAATGAAACTTTTCTGTTTTTGGCCTTGATATGTTAGCACATTTCATGTACCGTTAGATTTATTGCCTTCATGTTGTGTGTGGTTTCTGTGGTAGTAGCTGATATAAATGGGTTATTTATACTGTTACATGTTTGGGGTTTCGTGTGCACTACGATAACTTGTTACTTCTAATTAGATTTGGGATGAGGTTTAGCTTTATGGTTGGTTGTTGGGATTTGAAAATGAGGTAGAAAGTAAGCATCATTGAATTTCTAATCTTCTGATCTCACATTTGTGATTAAATCTCAGTCCTGAAGGTTTCTTCCCTCCATTGATGATTTTTTTGTTGAGCTGGTTGCATAAATGGATAGTCCCTTCTATGCTCTGTTTCTTTACAAGTTGACATGCAATTAAAAGTTTCTAGAGGTTCTGCAAACTAATGCCAGTTTTAGACGTTTTTCATATAAACATCAGTTGTTGGAAGCTTTCGAGACAGCATTTGGAGTATTATTACCAATTTGGTGTGAAATCTCCATTGTGTTTGGAATTGCCATCAAGTTCTTCATAAGCTGACCAAGCGTAAGACAAATGGACTTTGTTGAGCCTTGCGTAATGCAAGTTGATTGTGCTACTTCGGTTAGAATTGTGCTTATTAGCATACAAAAGCTTTCGAACCCGGAGTTGCGGTCTCATTGATCAAGATGCTAATCTGCTCAAGTTTTATCCATGGCAAACAATTGTAAGGCCAGCAAGGGTGTCTCTAAGTGCTGTGAAACTATGAAATTTGAATACTTGAAGAGGTAATTTTGGGGATATACAGGCAGAAAAGGAACGTTTAGTTATTTAGATTGTTAACTTCTTAGGAAACAATTTTTCGATATATAATAATTCAATTTTGTGACCGATTTTCCAAGTTTGAAAATTTTGTGCAGCTTTGTCGATATCAGTTTCCATCATGGTCTTTTAATTCAATGCTGTGTACTTGATAATTTCCCCTGCAACTTGACTTGGAACAACTCAGTCTTCGTCGTGTGAAAACCAGGACACTCTTTGTGCTGCTTCTTGCTGCATTACAGTAGTGGAAACAAAAGAAATGGTAGAATAATACAGTATTTCACATCATGTGGCCTCAGAGTTCATCTTTTTTTATCTTTGTATTGGCATTATATAATTTTGATCACGTTTTTATTTTTAAATTTTTCCTGTTACGTTTCATTCTTGTTGTATTTACTGATGTCATTATAAGCCTTGATCTCCGTTCTCCTTTGCAGGATTGGATTGTGCAATTTGATCCTCATGATGAACCTAAGGTGCATATTATCTCTCTTTTGATTTTCGTGTTATGTATCGTATCATCTTTCCACACCAAGTGAGTGGCTGCTTGGTTTGCATCCACAAGAATATATCCACCAGGTTGGTCGAACAGCTCGTGGAGAAGGTGCAAAAGGAAACGCTCTGCTTTTCTTGATCCCAGAAGAACTCCAATTTCTCCGTTATCTAAAGGTATTCTGATAGCGTATATTGATCGAGGGCAGTGAAATAAGGTCTTATTATGGTATCGAGGAAATGTGTTCAAGCTGTTTTGCTCTTCTGGTTTCTTGCTGTTGTTCTGCAGGCTGCGGAAGTTCCTGTGGAGGAGTACGAATATGATGAGAATAAGTTGGCTAACGTGCAGTCTCATGTGGTAAATTTGCTTTCTTTATGCTGTATATGCTATAGATCAGTACTGCCGTAGGCTAGGAAATTGAGTAAGGAAAGAGTGTTTTTACTGTTGTCATTCAGTGCAACTGCTATACCGTTGGTGAAAAACTTAAGATTAAACATCTAAAATAGATAGATAAAAGTTTATTTATTTATTTTCAGTATGATACATGTCTAAATTTTTCGTGAACAATCATTAAAGCAGATTACAACACATACATACTGATATTGGGTGCGCAGATATTAAGGGTCTCTTTTTGTGAACTTTTTTTTTTATAAAGTTTTCATCTCTAGTTTTAAATGAAGGAAAATCTTATTTTTTAAATATTAAAAAATTCTAATATTAAAATGAAAACCTTTCAAATTAGTTACCCTAATTTAATACTAATTTTTTTTAAAATTTAGAAAATAAGATTTTTCATTATTTAAAAGTTAATTACATTTTATGACGGAGATTAACTACCACGTATGTGGCTCTCCACATACCTATTAAAGTACCAAATTGTTCTCAAATAAATATACATTTATTATTTCCTTCTTTTTAGATTATACGATGAAACGTTTCCAGTACTTCTTCCTCAAAGTCTCTGTAGATCGATTGATATTTGTTCATTGTTACCTTCCTCCATTGTGATTTTCACAAATGTCCACCGCCACCAGGAGCCGTCATTGAGGCCCGCCCTTCGATTTCATCGTTCGATTCCATAAATAGTTGAAGAGAAAATCAGAGAGTTGAAGAGACGTCGGTGAGCTGGCGAGCCTCACAACGGAGGATTTCGGCATATGAGAGAGACGTCTAATGGCTGAAGAACTCCAACTCAGACGACGCCATGGAATCGAGATGGCTGATCGACGTCCAATTTTCAGATCCGGAGGAGAATTGACTATTCCGGCTCTGATCATTGTCCTCTCATGTTCGTTGCTCACTTCCGTTGCGATCTTGTCACCGGCGCGGCATCGGAGGCGATAGCTTCGGGATCGTCCGATTGTCACCTCAAGCCATCGTGATCTATGTCTCCGGCAGTCGCGAACAAATCCTCCAAAAATCCTCGGTCTGGAAGAACACAAAAATCTCTTGCGCATCTCCTTGTTTATCACGGTTTGAATCATTGTGATCTTCAGCACCACGAACTGATAATGGGACAAATCCAGTTGTTGCGATGTTGCTTGGTAAACAAAGCCACAGTGCGGTGGTTTCAGTTTAGGCCAATTTTCATATTCAATTTTAGTACCAACATAGTTGAGAGGTGAGGAATCATCAAATTAAGAAACGTTTTTACACTTTAGTTTAGACACTCTGCAATAATCATTTATGTTTGCATTTTGCTTTAGACAATATTTAAGTTTTATTTAGACATTTTAGATCTCATAGATAATATAGACTCTAGTTGTGATTGTCTCCGTCTAGGAAGATCTGAGTAGTTGAGAGTATGTGTAAATATTTTGGTTCTCATTTTGGTTAATTTGAGTGCTTTTGATGTGATTTCCTATCAAATTATTAAAAAACTCATCATAATATGTTGCAATTTGATGAATTGGACAGTATACAACATGGTTATAGACACTTTATTTAATTTAGTAGACACAATAGATTATTATTTGTTTAATTGTGATTTACTTTTATTTATGTTATTATCTTAGTTTAGTTTGGATGCTTTTACGATTCTGATTTTTTTAAGCGGTCTAAAATGAAATTTGTTTGGTGAATTTTATAAAATTTGAGCATATACATTGTTATGCTTTGATGTAGGTCATTAAAATGAATACATGATAACTATTGAATAAGAGAATATCCAAGAGAATAGTGTCCAAAATAATTGTCCATAACATTCTCTAATGAACTTAAAAGAGTTTATATAATATAAAAAAACAAAGTATGAGTATCGTACGTTCAAAATTAGAGATATGTGATAATTTAAGCGTAAAATTCATTTTTAGTCCTTTAACTTTAAAATGTGTTCTATTTTGGTCTCGTTTTAAGAATTTGTCTTATTTTGACTTATGTTTTTTGTCATATTCTCATCTTTTTGTTAGTTTGATAATTAGTTATTCTATTAATTTAATGAAATAACGAAAATATCTTTTTTTATTTATTTATCACTCATTCCTTAAGTTAGGTTTACGAAGTTCTATCAATTTTACCCTTATAATTTTTTTTTAGCACAAACAATGTGTAAGATTTGTTTTTTTTTTAACTTCCCATAATCAGATGATTTTCGCCCACTAAGATTATCCGATCAAACAAAGCAACGTACAGACAAAACGAACAACCCAATCCCTCATAAGCACCATGCAGACGGAGCTCAAAGGGAAATTGAACGAGAAAGTGGACCGAATGGGGATTCAAAGAAACACATCAACGATGAATCAACTAGAAATGAAATGATTCTATAC
>JBBYHH010640083.1:0-10422 GCA_038382905.1 Daphne laureola
GAAAGAAAAAGACTACCCTAAGTCTCTTCCTCGCTAGCGTCCACTGGTCCAAGTCATCCTTCCTTCGTCTTGTTGTAGTTTGCTCCTTCCTTATCCTTGCCTTCGGTGATTACAACTAATGACAACTTTAATTAAGAAACCTCAAGTTACATTCAATAGGAGTAGGTCAGAACATAATGTACAATGATAAATTGAGAGAAGGCACGACGCGCAGGTCGTATTTACCAAAATACAACATTAAACTAGGTCTATGACCATGTACCATGCATCAAACATGAAACCAGAAATGCTAAAATCTCATTTTAACAAACTTTGGTTCATTTTAATGCCTTTAGAAACATCTGTGTTCAATTTGAGCAAAAACAAAAAAATTAGGATATTTCTTAGACATTCAGAATCCATCTCTGACGAAACTGCACAAAACAGTAACTCAAGGACCATTTCGGACATCACTAGAAAGTTCCAGGACTCATTTTTACATTACAACATCAATCCTTGAGTCAAACTATTCAAAACATCAATCTGTTGAAAAATCTATAATTTAGTAGAAAGTTCTGGAACTTTTTGTGGTTTACAAAACTAGTCCCAAACGAGAATGTACCAAAACAGAAGCTCGGGGACCAAATTGTAAAATTTCAGAAAATTTTAGGGCCTTTTGAAATTTACAAAACTACTTCCTGATGAATCTGAATAAAACTGAAAGCTTAGGGACCAAATTGTACAATTTTTGAAAATTTTAGGGCCTCTTAAAGTTTACAGAAACTAGTTCCTGACGAACCCGAACAAAATCGGAAGCTTGTAGACCAAATTGTACAATTTCATAAAGTTTCAGGAACCATTTAATATTTACAGAACTAATCCCTGATGAATTTTTCCAAAAATAAAAGCTCGGGGACCAAAATGTGCAGTTTTAGAAAGTTTTGGGACCATCTAAAATTTACAGAACTAGTCCTTGACGAATTTATCCAAAACAAAAGTTCGGGGACCAATCTGTACAATTTTAGAAAATTCCAGGGCCTTCCAAATTTTTTTAAAAAACTAGTTCCTGATGAATCCGCATGAAAATGGAAGCCCAGGGACAAATTTAAATATTTAGAAAGTTTTAGGACTTTCCGTAACTTGTTGCAGCATTTCCTAACCCATTCTGTGAGGAACAGAAGTTTAGGGGCCAATTTGCACTAAAACAGGAAGTCCAATGGCCCTAGAGAGCATTTTAGGCAGATTGACAGCTAAACGACTCGGTTGGCTCGGCGGCTTCGCGGCTTACATGGCTCAGACAGAGCCGAGTCAAGCCGCGTTGCAGCCAAGCTGAGCCGGCTGCAATGGGCTCATCAAGGTTTAGCCCAAGCAGCTCAACAGCTTATGGGCCGACCTAGCAGGCCCACACCCCAACCCACTGGTGGCTTCCAAGAGTTTCATCATAAACCCTTAGCCGCTAGTGGCAGAGATGTAATATTGCTGGCGGCCAGGGGTATTTCGGTCATGCCACCCTGCTAGCGATCCAGGCAGCCGATAAAGCCGTAGCCGGTGCCGACCGACTCGCTGCACCGCTGCGGTTCCATTCGTCCACTCATCGCCGCCATTAATGCCTCCGTCCGTCGCAAAAAAACCAAAACCTAAGTCATGCTTGGTCTTTATTCTTGGCGATTCCAGTGACTCATTTGCCCCAACAGTGGCTCTTTAACGCCGGTCGGGCTGAGAAGGTTCCCTTGCCATCGCCTCAGCCCACCTTGTCAAAAGCTATCGTCGGGCATCTCAGTTTCCCGAAAAACAATGTCATGTGTTCTTCATCCCGCTCTTGTTCATCGTATGAACATCGGATGACAGAACAAAAACAGTAAGTTTTTCTCAAAATATTTTTACAAACCCAGAAATCTACAATAATATTTTAATACGGAAATTAATATGATTAATCTCAGATTAAACAAAACTGAATTAATGTTCAACAGCAGGCTCTGATACCACTGTTGGGGTTTTCAGATCTCAATCAGAACGCAATAGAAACAAATGGAACCCGACAAGATCAACTGTTGAAACAAATTAAACCAGATGTTCAGAAATCTACCTCACGCAATGTTGATTTGTGCAAGGCATACAAGAAAACACTCATCCTCTACGGTATCCACCCCGAGCAGTAGAGAATTTTCTGATTCCTCCGTAATCGTGCTAACAACCCAGTTGGAGAAGCACAGGCAAAATAGGAGGAGCACATCTTATGTCTCCACTTTCACACACTGTGAGTTGGTGGGGATTTAAGTGCACTTCCACACAAAATTGGGTTAATTACACTTTTCATCCCCAGACTCTTAAGCTCTTGGGACTTGAGTGCTCAACTTTCACCAAGTTGACACTTAAGTTCCCAAACTCCCATTTATGGCCAAACAACTCCCAAACTCGGTCATTTGACGTGCGACTCTATAGGTTCCCGTTACGTTGCCAGTAACTATGAATTATCATCCATAATTATAGACAGTGAGCGGTATCTGGCAACACATCACTACCACCCAAGTAATGTGGAAGTCGACGTCACGACGAAACCTCAACTATCGGTATGATCATACAGTGTACATGATATGTCCCTTCATTCAGACTCTCAGATTGAATCGAGGCATGGATCTTGCATCTTCATTACAGTTCAACCTTACGTATGAGAATACTCTCCCATAGTGAGAGAGTGATGAATCCCATCTTCGTTCATGACAGTCCAACTCCATGATGTTGTGACACACCTAAAACTAGCACACTCCCTCGATCAAGAAAATGATAGTGCATAGAATCAAAGTATGTCACTCACATGAGCAATCTTCATAATCTCAGGTTGAAGGACTGCGCGTACTATAATCCATGAGAGACACTTATGATGTTCACACCACAATCCTTATAATGCTCTCAAACGGATCGATCCAATACATAGTTCCTCTCCTATGTATTCAGAAGTAAACCTTCACAATACCTATGTGAATCTTCCCTTATGTTAGTCTCAAATGTGTTATAGCAACCCATGTTCACTACAACACCTTAACTAGGGATATTTATAAATATCGCTATATTCCAGGGTTAATATATTGTGTCATTTGATTAACTCACAAATCTAAATCAACACAATAATCAAACTATGTAACTAACATGTTTCATGTCCAAAACCACTTCATCAAAGATTGGCTTCTAGGGATTACTCCTACACGTTCGGTCACTACGGAGTTGTTGTTTGGAAAAGTACAGTTTCCGTTTGAACTCGATCCTCCAAACTCTTTGAAAGGACTATTACATTATTCTGGTGGGTCATTAAGTTATCATTTTTACCGAGACATCTGTGAATTTAATTGTCGATTCTCATTCACATATACTGGGGGTCAGATTGATCATCAGATCAATGATGGTGGAGGTTCATTTGTTTTCATATTGAAAGGTGAGAATCATAATTCTATTGGATCCCTTATACCCCCAGTTGGGGTGTCCTCAATTTGCTCAATTGTACATTTATGACACCGAGCATAAGACAGGGAATCGGTTAACGAGTTTTGAAAATGGTAATTATAATGAAACATATGTGTGTATCGTCGAAGGAATAAGATGTATGTTAGATCAGCATAAAAAACTTCTGCATTGATTTAGAGGTGCAAGGGAATACCTTCGTAAAGCTAACGTCATTCCTGTGACAATAAGATTACTCTCATCCCGATGATGATACAATCTGCCTGCTTCAAGTGAGGTTGTTGCATTGACGGTTGGTCTTAATGAGGATGAAGGCAACAAGAGGGACATTATTCTTTTCTAAAGAGTTGTACGATTCTATTACATTTGAGGCTATTTCAAAACATATGATGCATGGTCTTTGTGGCAATGCAAATTTGGGTTGTTCTTGTATGAATAATGGAAAATGTTCAAAGTGGTATCCAAAGAAAATCCAGATGGAGACATTGATTGGAGAGGATGGTTATCCTACATACCGTCGTAGACTGACCTGGAACACTATTACCAAGAATGGGGTTGAGCTAGATAATACATTAGTAGTTTCATACAATATCGATTTGGTTGTTAAACATGATTGTCATTTGTGCGTAGAGAAGACAAACTGGGACATGTGCGTGAAATACTTGTGTAAGAATATGCATAAAGGAACCGAGAAGTCCACTATGCTTAATGAACGTGCTGGTGATGCGGAACAAAGAGCCCAATAGTCACGTGTGAAATGTGTCGATGAGATCAAGCAATACATGTATTGTCGGTAAGTAAGAGCCCAACAGTCACGTGTTAAACATGATTGTCAGTTGTTGAGAGACTATCATTTCATCTTCCGAATGAACAAAACATTATGTATGATGTTGGGATGGACTTACATGATGTTGTGTAGAGTCATCGGGATAGTATGTCTAAGTTCATGGAATGGATGGACGAAATCGTGTGGATGTGGAGGCTCAGATATTAACATACGTTGAGTTTCCCAGCAAATATGTGTAGAACCAACGGGATAAACGGTGGACACAACATAAGAAGGGCCAGAGCGTAGGTCGAATTCGGTTCGCTCACCCGACTACTGAAGAAAGCTATTACTTGAGAATGTTGTTGAATGTTGTACGTGGGCTGACATCATTTGATGATATACGCAGGGTGAATGGTGTTGTTCTAGAAACATATAGAGAAGTCTGTCTTGCACTGGATCTTCTTGCAGGTGATGGTGAATGTCATGAAGAACTACAAGAGGCAGCAAATTGGGCTATGGCTGGAAGCTTGAGGAAGCTATTTGTCACAATTTTGATATTATGTCAACTTACCGAACCAGTCAGTTTGTGGACACGAAATCAATTAATATTGTTTAATGATATATTGATGACACAATGCACAATACGGGATGACAATGAGTTGGAATTGTCGGACGATTAGATATTTAACTACGGTTTGTACGAGATTGAAAAGATTATGAACCGAATGGGCCGATCTCTTCGGGATTTTGATGAAATGTCGTACCCGAACCTAAGTGGATTAGTGATTGAGGATAACTCATTAATTATTGAAAAGTTGAATTATGATAGGTTTGAACTCAGACGCGAACATGATCAACTATTCAGAGGACTGAATGAATGTCAACGTAGGGTATACGCTTCTATTATGGACTCGGTTAACCGTGGTATTGGTGGATTTTATTTTATGTATGGTAGTGATGGCACAAGGAAGACATATTTATGGCGCATAGTCCTAGCACGTCTTCATTCGGAAGAGAGAATCATATCAGCTGTTATGTCATCTAGTATTGCAGCATTGTTACTACCTGGTGGTAGAACTGCCCACTCACAACTTAAGATTCCAATTGAGATAGAAAAAGACTCTTTCCTTAATGTTAAACAGCCTACCTCATTGGTTGACCTGATTGTGCGTGCATCTTTAATAATTTGGGTGAGGCACCCATGGCCCACCGGTATGCGTTTGAGGCGGTTGATCATTCGCTCTGCGACTTGATATGGGTTATTCACTCTGCAAATCATGATAGAGCTTTTGGTAGTAAGACAGTTGTTTTGGGTGGTGATTTTAGACAAATACTTCCAATGGTACAACGTGGCAGTCGTGCCGATATCGTCGGGGAAACCATTTTTTCATCATCCTTATGGACACATTGTCAGGTTCATGTTTTATCAGAGAACATGCGTCTTTGAAATTTGTCCTTCCCAGATGTTGTCGCCTTTACGTATTGGTTGCTTAGATTAGGTGAAGTTCGCATACCACTACGGAAAGTATCTAATGATGAGGAAGATAGCACTTGGTTGGAAATTCCAAATAGACATTTGATTCCAGTAATTGATGATGCAATAGACTCCGTTATTGAAACTATGTATTCTAACCTTTGCAATTCATTATGCAATAAGAAGTATTTACGGGAACATGTCGTTCTTTCCGCACAGAATGAAATTGTTGATTTCGTGAATGATCGCGTTATGGGTTTTGTCGAAGGTCAATCTATGACGTACCTAAGTGATGATAGGATTTCACCGATGTCGAAGAATGTTGATGTGCAGGTTGAGATGTATCTGATTGAGCATATGAACACACTAAAAATTTTCAGCCTACCTAATCATGAGTTGATCCTAAAGGTTGAGGTGTCAATCATATTGATGAGGAATATTAATCATACCCAGAGGTTGTGAAATGGTACTTGATTGGTTTTCACAAAATTGGCATCCAGAGTTATTGAGATAGAGGTTTTATCATGTAACTTTGCAGGGCGTCGTCGTTTTATCCTACGGATTGAAATGGTACCTTCAGATACGAAGCTACCATTCAATTTTTCAAGAAGACAATTTCTTGTTTAGGTGTGTTTTTCTATGACCATCAACAAAATCCAGGGCCAGACATTTAATCGTGTCGGTCTATATCTCCCAGAGTCGGTTTTTAGTCACGGCCAACTCTACGTCATTGTCTCACGTGTCACATGCTCTGTAGGGGTTTAATCTATTAATCAATTCAGACAATAATCAACACCGGGGATATACCAAAAATATTGTATAAACTGAAATATACGATCGTCTTCGTTTATGGTTTTTAAAAAAAAATATTGCAGTCATGACATGATCCAAGTTATATTTTAGAGTATTAACTAATTTGTTTTAATTACAGATGAGCAGACAGAAGGGACAAACACATATGATACAACATTTGGCACAAAGTGGTTATAGATGGAACATATGTCTTCGGATATCCTGTATGTGGGATGCGGTTAACCATACCAACGGATCATTCCTTGAGATTGAGTTAGTTCTACTTGATGGAAATATTAGTAATCCATTATGCTTTAATCCATTCTGTGTATCGTCTACATGCTATTATGTTTCATATTTATTATTTGATATCTTATGTGGACCTCGATATGTTATCTTTTTACGAAATGATCACATCTCAGCACATATTGGTCCCAACTTATGTGCCAAATTCAGATCAACATTGACAGAAGGATATTTTTTCGTCATCAATAACTTCATAGTCAGGAAAGCTCCTGAGTACATGAAGCATGTCGACTGTAGCATGAAGAAATTTTTCACGTAGTACACAATAGTGACCAGGGTTGGTGGTCTCATATACCACTTAACAAGTTTCAGTTTCTGAGTTTCGCTGACATCCAGACACGATGATTAATTTGATATACACAAGTACGTTACATTTTTTTAGTAATGTATGATACGGTAAATTATGATCGTTTAATTTATTTATTTTATATGTTATGGATGTTTATGTATTAAAAACTTTGTGTATGTTTATTTTTTCCTTCATTTAATTAGATTTTGTTGGTCGGTTGGAAAAGATAGACGTGGTAAGTGAAGCGTCTTTAAGAAGTGGTGGCTCCAACCAACGTCATTCTGGTTGGTTGCCAAATGAAACGTGGCCAATATCATAATTTTGGGATATATTGTTTCCTTGCACACATGTTTATGTATTCTTATGTATCATGGTTTATTATGGTTAAATTCTTAAAGTCACATGTTTGCATGTTATAACATGTTATAGTGGGTGTCGTTTAAAGGTAGTTGTGTGGAGTGATAAGATGGAGTTTCTTAAAGGAATCAATGTGTCGCATTCAGACCAATCGGTTATTATTGTTGTTACGAGGACATATCTGGAATATTTTCAAGGTAAGTGTTTGTAAATCTGATTGATATGTTTTTTAATAACTGATATGAGTTACTTATGTAGTATAGGTATGGTTTAAATTATTCTAATTTCGTAGAAATATACTCTTTATCAACAACTTATGCATAAAACATTTATATCAAACCGGAAGTGTCGGAGAAGAATGTCCTGCTGAAGAGGTATAGATATTTTTGTTTATATTACTTCGTTGCTTTATGATATTTATCTATGGTGTCCCTGACTTTTTTCTTTTGTATCTTAGTCCGAATATGCCGAGTATGGAAAACTCATCTTATATTCCTTTTGTTACCCCGAACAACTCATTACATTAGGTAGGTTGGTCTTAAAGATATTGAAAATGTTCGAAACACCAGACAACAGAAGGTATGTGAGATATACAGTAGGTTAACTAATACTTTCATTCATTGTTAGTTAGTATAAGTAGTATGTTTTTATGCAGGAAAGGGTATTTCATTGTCTTGCTATGATCTTATCAGTTAAGTTAAAGATAAGTTGCCGCTTTTGTACATAGCATGTATTTTTTGTTCGAGAAAGGTTAATGAGGTTGGCCACAATTTTATTGTGATCAATGCAAGACATCACAGTTGTATACATGATTTGTCAGCATACTTAAATAAAATGTATGCACGGAAAGTTTTGTTTTTGTAATTTATTTGTTATCTTCATTATACAG
This sequence comes from Daphne laureola, assembly GCA_038382905.1. Lineage (NCBI taxonomy): Eukaryota > Viridiplantae > Streptophyta > Magnoliopsida > Malvales > Thymelaeaceae > Daphne > Daphne laureola. The sequence goes on from JBBYHH010640083.1 coordinate 8,312, forward strand.
CTTCAAAATCAAAGTTAGAGTGGGTGATTCGATAATGCAGAGTAGTTTTATATTGTTAGATCACATTTCACATAAGCTCTTAAGGTGTGATGCATTGAAATTTTTCAGGATTACCAATCAGGTAATTGTGTTGAAAATTTTCTACGTTTCATGTGTATTGAATGTTGGTTGAAGTGACACGGATGCTTAATAAGCTAACGGGTATGAGGTGGATCTGGGAGATCCAAATCACTGATTTCAATTTCTGGATTCCTAGATCTGCTTTCACTGTGAAAAATATATTTGATGTTAATTATATCTTTCAAATGGATATGATTACGACAATCATAGAGAATGTAAGTCATATCTATATGTGTATAATTTATTTGATGCATACAGGAACTAACCATCACACTCACACTTTATTTTACAGGAGTTGGATGCTTGGAGATCGGTTCCATTGAAACGCATGTCTGAGGATGTACATGCGCCTGATGAGGAATCGATGAAGCGGTATGGTCATCCATGTCATGGGTTAGTGAGTGTTGTATTTTTTATATATAAGAACATGTGCAATGGCCTAAATTTTAAATTATCACGTAGGATCAATAAGGGGAAGGAGAAAATGTATTGTGATGATCCTGCCAATGAAGTATCTATTGGAGTTGCACAAAGTAACGACTATATGGATGAGAGGTGATTAGTGCGAATGTAATTTAAAAATCTTCAAAAAGTTTTTCGTTATGTCACCCACTTGTACAGTTAGTTGGGTGTAGTATATTTGGCTCAATTTAATGTCATTTTTTGTTCGTTCTATTTCAGCACTATCGTTCAAGACCACCCGATCGTGAATCTTCGAGATTAATTATGATCAATTTAGCCTATACCAAAAATTATCTAAGTGATCCAAATTTTAATATTCGATGTCATAGTCTCATTGTTTACTTATACATTAAAGTAAGAGTTCATGAGTACAAACTATATGTGATTAATTGGTTGATTTGTTAGACATGCGATCTTGAATTATTTTTATTGATTCAAGTCAACTCCTGATGTAGTTGGTTATTAGGATTAATTTGCAATAAAACATAAATCTCATTTTTTTATAAGCAATGAGTTGTATCTAATAATATATCATTGCTACGCAAGTAACAAAAAATTCAGTGATTCGACGAAACTTCAAATCAAAATAATCATTACATCATGATTCAACTTGATCCACGGTTTATGTTATGCATGAATTGTTAATATCTTTTTTGAAATACTGAGTACATTGGTAAAACAAATCTCAGCATCCTGATAAAGATTATCTGAGCATGCATGTTTTTCACAATTCGACTAATGGTCAAGAGACATCGCTCACCTTATATAGAATGGTCATGACAAGCCCATTCACATGGTATTTTGGCATATTCAAGATTTATCTTTCCTTCTCCTACTAGAGAATTAGTCATGATATTAAAGTATACGAATCACATGTAAAAATTTTCATAATCTCAGGTTAAAAGATTTATATAGTGTGACTACATGAGAACCAATTAATGACACTTACAAACATTTCCATACATGCCGATAGTGGAGATGGTTGAGTTGAAGAAGCAGCTCGATGAGCTTCTAGTGAAGGGATTCACATGGCAGATTGGTCCAACAAAACGATTCTCTACCATGTAACTAAGAGTGTCAAAAGCTGACCCGACCTGATTAACCCACCTGAAGCCGACCTGACCTAACCCAACCTGACCCGAGTTGACCAAAAAAGTCAATGGCCCGAAACCCGAATGACCTGAACCTGAACCCGACCTGACCCGAAAATAGCTCGGCCCGAATGAACCCAAAACCCGAATGACCCAAACCCGAACATGACCTGACCCGAAACCAGCTCAACCCGAAATGACCCGGAACCCGAATGACCCGAACCCGATAAACCCGTGACCCGAACCTGACCTGACCCGAATCCTGAACCTGATTAACCTGAATCCGAACTCGACCTGACCCAAATCCAGAACCCGCTTAACCCGAATCCAAACCCTAAGGAACCCGAAATAAACTATCATTATAATAAAATTTAATCATCTAATGTATTATAGAGTTACTATCATCATAACAAAATAAACTACTATCACTAATTGTCT
>JBBYHH010640194.1:0-10420 GCA_038382905.1 Daphne laureola
CGGTGGTTGTTGATGTTCCGGCGGTTCTGGCATTTTAATTGAAGTTAAAAAAAAAAAAGGGTATATTTGTTAAGTTTAGAATTATTTGGGGTGATTAAAATGTTAAGTTAAAAAATTTAGGATGCAGATAGATTTTTTTGATAAATTTAAATAGTTAAAATTATCATTTTCCCAAAGAAAGTATTAAAGTTAACGGCAAAACATGAGAAACGGACTATGAATGAATTTTTTTTTTTTGAAAATGAGATTTTGGTAGTACAAAATTTAAAATAGGACTACAATAATACAAATATTAAAATTAAGAAATTACGAATGCACTTTATTCATTTTCCCAGCATCTAATTCATGAAAATAGGTCAAGGTCTCGAGCATGGATACAAAAATATACCCAATGGGCAATCCACGTTAGCGTGGTCAATTTTTTTTCCTATGCAGCTGCCTAGGCTAGTAATCAAGATATTTAGATCTGGAAGAAAAAAAAAAAAAAAACTTGCTTGTCATTTTGAAGAAGATGGTGCAAATGAATAAAATAGAAACATGGAGTTTGAATTATATAAAGTGAAAAAGATATGTAGTAGTAGTGAAACTTTACCAAGTAAATTTATATGCCACATAAGCAAAATAACATACTGGTGGCCAATTGGTACGAATCTGATACTTGAATGGTTTATTTGACTTCTTAAATAATTGAGTGGGCAAATCGTGACAAAGTGGATAGTTGAGTGATTTTTTTGGTGCTGTTTTCCCGAAATGTATCAGTGACGTTTTGCAGGTTGAGGATGTGAAGTGACTAGAAATCTTCAGTAGGACAGCCATGGCGGTCTCTCAATGTGCGTTTAATCATCAAATTTATCCATCTTCCTCGCACTCTCTTCTTCAGCAACCGGAAAATCAATTTCCGGCTAACGGGATTAGGGGCCTCCGATTCCGAGCGCGAAGCACTCATCAAACCGCGGAGCAACTGAAACCAAGCAAAGTTGCGATACAGTCTCCGAAGCAGAAGAGGAAGCCCCGGCCAAGCTTCTTCGACCAAATTCGAGATAAATGGTCCGTCAAACTCACCTCCAGAAAGCAAAAGCTTCCATGGCAGGAAGAAGAGGACGGAGAGGGAGAAGAACGAGCGGACGAAGTGCGAGATGAGTTTGTACAAGAGAATCGTTTGGAGGTCGTAGAATCAAAGCGAGAAGCCAATTCGACTTCTCTTGGACGAGCAACTGGCCAAGTGAGTTTTCGTTTATCAAGTTCTGCGGTTCTTGCCCCTTGGTCCCACGGAAGCAAGCTCCAGAAACCGAGATTGGGTGTTGTGCCTGAAATCTCACAATCTAAACCTAAATCAGGAGTCACTCTACAGAGTGTTGTTGTTCAGAAATCTAATTTGGATGTTGAATTTGTTGGTGATAGTAGTTCAGCAGTGCAACCTTCAATTGAAGAAGAGGCTGAAAATGCTGGGAATCGAAATGGAACTTTTGTTCAGTCTTTTGAGGACTCCGGAGGTTACATTGATGGTGATACAAATGCTGCTGGTGTGGATGTTAGGAACTGGAAGAGGAGCAATACAGAGGCGGCAGAGAAAATGGTCCCGGGACATGAACTGAAGAGGCTTAGAAATGTTGCATTGAGAATGGTGGAGAGGACTAAAGTTGCAGCAGCTGGAATAACAGAAGATTTGGTGGATCAGATTCATCAGAAATGGAAGTCGGATGAGGTGGTGAAATTGAAATTTGAACTGCCTCTTTCACTTAACATGAAAAGAGTACATGATCTCTTGGAGGTCAGTGCTTTAACACTGTTTTGCTTCACCATTATTTATACTAGAGATGCTTTTAGCTCATCTTGTTATCAGATTTATGATATGTTTTGCAGGGATGGACTCTTTCTTAAAATCGTTTGGTATTCCCTGCGATGCTTTCTAGTAATTGATGTTAGAAATGTGGGTATTAATTTAGATTTTCATATGTTCTTTTGCTAGAAAAGAACGCGAGGATTGGTTATATGGAGGTCAGGCAGCTCTTTGGTGCTATTCAGGGGAATGTCATACAAATACGAATGTGTGCAATCATATGCCAGACAGAACCATGAAGATGTTAATGCTGTAAACCACTCGAATGCTGCAGGTGGTGCTGATACCATGTCTGCTTCTGAGGTTTCGGATAGTCTAGAACTTAAAGTTCCATTAAGAACAGATACAGGTTCATTTGCACCAGTTTCTTCTGAGCTATTAATGGATCAGCCAGAGAACCTTATCGACTTGTGTGAACTCGACCAACTGTTGGATGAATTGGGTCCAAGGTACACAGATTGGTATGGACGTGAGCCCTTACCTGTTGATGCAGATCAGCTTCCTCCTACGATTCCTGGGTATAACACCCCATTCAGACTTCTCCCTTATGGGGTAAGACACTGTCTAAGAGATAAAGAGACGACTGAGATGCGCAGGTTTGCAAGGGAAGCGCCTACACATTTTGTTTTAGGTATTGATACTGACTAACGATTCTTCCATGTTAATCAGGTTTCCATTTTCTAATTTTTATGTCTCATAAATGATGTAGGGAGAAATAGACAACTTCAAGGTTTGGCGAAGGCAATGGTGAAGTTATGGGAAAAAAGTGCTATTGCAAAGATTGCAATTAAGCGTGGCGTGCTAAATACACGAAACGAGCGAATGGCAGAAGAGCTCAAGGTGAGAGTTATGAACTTCTCTAAGCATGGAAGGCAATACTCATGCACGCGTGCAAACTGTGGGAACTAGAATAAATTTAAAATTCAGATCATTGGTGACTACTTTTGGAATCAATCAGCACTTTAATTACATAACCCAACATGTTACTAACTACCTTACATGCAGTGCACTCATAGTAACGTATAATTTTTTTTGTCTGATGTGATTGTTAAGGAACGGTGGAATAAGGTTATTTCTTTTTGACTTAGAGGTCTTGGGGTTAGCTTGTTGAAGCAACCTCAGTGTGACAAAAGGAAGTCTGATAGATGAATGACACTCTCTGTTAAGTAATAGGAGCCTTATTTACACGACTCTTTTCACAAGTTATCAGTGGTTGTGTAGTTTTTTTAAGTATGTACTAACTGTTGGAATCTATTCATTTCAGAAAGAATTATTATTCACTTATTGAGATGCTGCCATAAGTACCAGTTTCAGCATAGCGTGTCTCCCTTTTCCTTTTTCTTTTTCTTTTTTTAAACTTTTTCTTTTCTTTTCTTTTCTGGTGGTTCACATGAACCGCCATGATACATAGACTTACAGCAGTCGTATTTTGTGTGCGCAGAAACTAACTGGCGGAATACTTCTCTCTAGAAACAAAGAATACATTGTCTTTTACAGGGGCAATGACTTCTTACTACCTAAGATGCTAGATATGCTAAAAGAAAGGCAGAATTTGAGGAATTTTAAACAAGATGAGGAAGAAGCAGCACGACAAAGGGGTTTGGCGTTGATAGGTAGAAACAGTAAAGCTTCCAAAGGCATGACAGTTGCTGGAACGCTTGCAGAATCCAAGGCGGCAACCTCTCGTTGGGGACACCAGCTAAGCAGTGAAGATATTAAGATGATGATGATAGAGGATGCTTTGACTCGACAGGCTTCTTTTGTTAGATATCATAAAAGAAAATTAGCTTTTGTGAGTTCCAACTTCCCTGGTGATTTAACTGTACGAATACATGTTTCTAACTATTACCTAATTCGTGTTTTGTCCTTTAGGCAAAAGGAAAATTGAAAAGGGCTGAGAAAGCTTTGGCAAAAGTCCAGAAGTTTTTGGAGCCTTCAGAGATTCCAACTGATTTGGAAACTTTGAGTGATGAGGAAAGGTTCTTATTTCGTAAGATTGGTCTGAGCATGAAACCGTACTTGCTGTTGGGTAAGAATGATATCTGGATTCAGCATATGGTACACTCAGTGCAAGGTTGAACTTAGTTGTGGTTTACTGTTGCAGGAAGGAGAGGGGTTTATGATGGCACCATAGAGAACATGCATTTGCATTGGAAACACCGTGAGTTGGTAAAAGTCATTGTAAAAGGAAAGAGTTTTGCTCAAGTCAAGCACATTGCAATTTCTTTGGAAGCTGAGAGTGGTGGCATTCTGATATCATTAGACAAGACAACAAAAGGGTATGGAATTATTGTTTATCGTGGAAAGAACTATATGCGCCCGCATGCCATGAGGCCTAGGAATCTTTTGACAAGAAGGCAGGCGTTAGCTCGGTCCATTGAACTTCAAAGGCGTGAGGTAACATTTTTGCGGATATTAGAATTTTTTTGTAAACGGAAACATATTTGTTTTAATCTTGTACTCTTTTTTCTAGGCACTGAAGCATCATATCTCAGATTTGCAAGGGAAAATCGGATTGTTCAAGTCTGAAATGGTATGGAGTACTATTGTTGTTAACTGTTAAGTGGGACTATAGGAGCTATGTCGGCTTTAGATAACAGAAAGTTTCTTATTTGTTTTTGCTCGGTATAGGAAGAGATGAAAGCTGGCAAGGAGATTAATATGGATAAAACCGCAGACTTGTTCAGTGAAGCTGACTTTTCTGATGAGGACTCGGAAGAGGTATGGTCCCTCACATCTTTTCCCTCTTGTTAGTGAATGATAATTTCAGACAGACATAAATTTTTACTTTTCGATTCTCTTGTCAGTCTTTTATTAACAACCTGGCAAGGAATGAGCCAGCCATGTCCATCAATGGTTTGGCGCCCTGTTAGTGACAACTTGTTCCTAATCACTTGTCAGTCCATATCTTCTACGATTTGCATCTTTAATTTTCCTCTACAAACATTATGAAGTCTTACACGGGCTTAAGCAGGGAAGCAGTGGTGAAAATTAGTATCTAGTGCATATGTCTAGTGCTGCATGCTTGATTATCCTAATAAAATGTGTGTATACCGAAACAGGATGAAGGAGAAGAAGCATATCTCGAAACCTACAATCATGGTAGTGATGATGATGATGACGACGACGAAGATGATGATGATGAAGAACCAAAAGAGTTTGTACGATAACAAGACTTACAAAAAGCGCTGCCTGTGAGACTCTGCAGAGGCTTAAAAGAAGAGGCGTTAAAGAGGGGCTTTCTCAAGCAACAACCGGAGCCTTCTGGATTGAGGTAGCCTTTGTTTCCTCTGATCTCGCACCAACATGCTCAACTTGTTTATTGTATTCAGTGCACAGCAAATAAAGTGATTATTTTGCCGTGTTCTCTCTGTGTGTGTTTAGAATGAACTCACCTTTACTGTAACCAATAATCTCACTCACTGTCCAATCAGCCCCTCTGAAGTGTTGGATTACAGAACGTAAGTCATCCACTTCCCATCATTAGTTTTAACACTGAAATGAGCCTCCACTTTCCCAAAGACAAAAGAAGAGCACAGGATTATGAAATGTTGAGAGATGTTCAACAGCAGCATATACTATATGACAGTTTACAAAGCATTGATCCCCGATCCTGCTGTAAGTACGTAGCTGATCAGAGTTTAGCATTGTAATTTGTATTTTATGCTTGGATTCGAAACCGTAACAAAAACCTTAGCAACAATAATGAATAAGAAAGGGTAAAGTGCACCGATACTCCTCTAACTTTAATTCATGTATCATTACGGTTCTGTTTTAACTTTTTGTACTAATAAAATTCTGTTTTTTTAACTTTTTTTTCAATTTATGATCCGTTTTCATCCGTTTCCAGTTAACTTTAACGGATTTGATGGAAAAATAATAACTTTAGCAATTAATTTTTTTTAAAACGGAAAAGGCCGCAAATCGTCTCTGACCACCACCCCAACCTCCAGCTTAAAAAATTTTAGTTATTAAAGTCATCATTTTTTTATCAAATTTGTTAAAGTTAACTGGAAATGAATAAAAAAGAGATCACAAATTGAAAAAAAAATTAAAAAATAAGATTTTATTAATATAAAAAATTAAAATATACCCGTAGTGATGCAATTTATCCGAATAAAAAAGGTAAGAGGATCAACTTGAGAGACATATTTCTCCGTCTTGAATTTAGGATAGGGCTTCCACTTATTCATAGTCTAAACCGCTTTCGGTCCGCGTCAAGACTATCGTTGTATCAAATGGGTTTCTAAATTCTAAGCCTCAAACCTGTGCAACAAAGTCACCATGAAAATTCTGATGTTCACGGCCGTTCACAATTTCATGATGACTCATCTTATTGCCTTGAATGATAACACATGTACTCATATGATGACTCATTTTCCATGCAAACTTTTACAGACAGAATTGCACATTTATTCTACCTCATCAACGAAGCTGAAGAGCTTCCTCCTCTGCATTGCTCCACACATCTCTGCTCTTTCCATAAACAATCGATATTTGGGTGTCGGTTCTTGAGCCCTAAGCTCCAACAGCAGTAACAACTTCATTTGTGGAAGCAGATGCAGCTATTTCTTTTCTTGAATCTGCATTACAAGTTTCTTTATCTGTTGGAGTAAATAGCTTCTCCCTAAGCTTCATCACAAGCTCTTCTCGTGCTACATTGTTTCTCGATAGAAACCGTTTAAGTGAATCCTCTCCGTTGAATTTCTTGTTGTTGAAACTGTAATATGAAGCCACCTTCGTGATTAAACTATGCTGTAGCGCCAACTTTGTGATCTCCGCATCCTGACGTATTCCCTTGCCAAACTCGAGCTCAAACCTAGACTCCGAGGTTGTCAATGGAGCAGTAAGCTTGTTCTTCACAACTTTCACTTGAACTTGGCAGCCGATAATCTAACACATACAACACGTGAGAACATGTTGGAAATAAGCTGGGTCGGTGAAAGCATCATGCAAATAACCTGACGGAAACAAGAACCTGATCCCCTCTTCTGATAAGTCCCATTCTCTTTATACTGAGACGAACTGCAGCGTAGAACTTCAAGGCATTCCCGCCACATGTAACTTCAGTCCATCCACCTAATCCTTTAAATTTAGGTGGTTTGGTCCTTACCTAGACAGGAATGGCAGGTCACGTTAAATCAGTAATGTCAATATACATGTCCTTACCAGACTTAGAAGCTCTGGTTCAAACTGATGAAATCATATTCCTAATATTCCACTCATGAAGGCTAATTTTTTTTTTCCACCCATTAAGAGCTTAATTGTTGTCGTGCTGGATAGACAACACATAACGAGCAAACAGAATTGGGAATTTCAGCTATGTTAAAATCAAGCATAAAAATTAAGCAATTATTTCTGATATCAACCAAGAAAACTGGTTATAACAGATTAAAAGCATATCAGCAGGCTGAGGAATCCGTAGGTGAGCATAAATATTCAACAGAAAAATCCACTTAGGCCACAGGCCCACAACAGTTGTACAAAGCGAGACACAAACCATCTGCAAAAGACCATAAAGAAATCTTTTTCCACTGGGATTTAGTTGAACAGTGGGTGCTAACAGAACTAATTGCATGTCTTGGTAAAAACAATATAAAAAAACTGAAACAATACCGCCATGGGTTGCATCAGGTGGGGTGCAAAGAAGAGGTCTGTGGAGCTTAATGTTTGAACAATAAAAGATACAGTTAACCAAATCCATAAGAGCACTATACAGTCATGAAAAATAAGGTCAGATCGTTGGGCTCATAAGCTTATACCTGATTTATAAAAATCAAAATAGTTTCAGAGAAAGCTAAAGACTGCTGCAGCTTGCGAAGCGCTTGGTTCATCAATCTAGCTTGCAGTGTGATGTTGTCATCACCTTTCTCACCATCTAGTTCTCGCTGTGGCACGAGGGCTGCTACCTGTCAGGAAAATGCAATAAAGTTTCTTAAGCAATAAGGCCGCAAGGATTACACCTTCTACTTTGCAAAGTACACCTAACCACAAAGGAAGCATCATAACATTGTTTAGATCCTTTTTACATGTCAATGAGAATAAAAAACATAAGTAAATTTCATTGCAGACTTCAGAAGAACAAGATTCAATATTCAACATCTTACAGGATTCAGGACTTGGGCAGTGATATCATATTATCACTCAGAAAAGTAGGGCTAAAATCAAAGTCATTACTTACTGAATCAACCACAATAACATCAACAGCCCCTTTTTGTATAAATGTATTTACAAGACTAAGAGCTTGTTCACCACACTTTGGTTGTGAAAGGAGCAAATTCTTTGTGTCTACCCCAATAGCTTCAGCTAAAGCTGAATCAAGGGCATGCTCGGCATCCACGTACAGACAATATCCTTCATTAAAATGATATAGGACAAGTAAGCATTCCTCAACTACAATGATAATGCAACGGCAGTTTCAAAGTCAAAAGCTTGTTTAACCATTTGTTCTGATTCAAAGGAAAAGGTTATGCCCTGCCTTAGCCTTATCCTCTCTCTTAGGATAGGTGTTCAAGTGAAGAGGATTGTGTTTATTATTGTATAGTGAACTCCTTTCCATCAAAAGTAAAGACTTGAGAAGTTCTCAGCTAGTTTATAGGTACTAAAGACCATCTGAACTGAATCTAAGGCCCTACAGTAGAATCCTGAATTTCACTAAAAGAACGGAGAATTAATGGAAGACTATATTCGAAAGTGTATAGTTCAATCCAGACCCCTTGAGTCTTATGAAGCAAAAAGATAAAAGGTAAACCCTTACTAATAAAGAGAGTAGATAATATAACTATCAAAGCGACCAATTATAACAGTGGTTAAACACAACCTCCTTGCTTCTGTGCTTCAGCAATTACATGTAGAGAAAGAGTTGTTTTTCCAGAAGCCTCTGGACCATAGATCTCCACTATGCGCCCCTAATACAGAGATTTAGAAAAAGAAAATGTCATAAAACACTAACAACATTCCCAGGAGCTTCAAGCTTTTGAAGGAACTCAGAGGAGAAACACAAAGAGCCCTACATTTTCTGCACAGTTACTGCTTCGGAGAAAAAAGCCAGATACAAAGAAATTCTTATATTGGCAAAATGGCATCGCCTACATCGCTTGAATTGTTGTTCGATCTTAAAGAAAAGTGTACCTTGGGAAGTCCACCAGCTCCTAGCGCCATGTCCAGAGCAAAAGAACCCGTAGAAATCACGGGAATATGCTTACGGAAAACCAAATTGTTTAAGCATGTTGTTGGTCCCTTTCTGGACAAACCGGTAATCCTTGCAAGGGCCTGTTGTAGAGCAAGTTCTTTCCCTGGCATACTCTCATTATGAGAGTTAATCCCATCTATCTTGGAATTTCCTCCACCTTCTTCCAAAATGTGAAGATTGCAACAACAAAAAGAATGCGGTTGTGAAATTTATAACTTCTGTTGGAGAGTGATAGGAGCAGGTAACAAAACAATCGAACACAACCAGCAGCGAAAGAAGAGTCTTACTGTAACACCAGTACATGACTCCACCCTAAGCCAAGCCTAATAGTAGAACCTATTCATAAAAAGAACCTAAACTGTCCAGGTGATAACTAGAACCTACTTTACCGATAGCAAATAATGACCATTCAGAAAAGGGCGTTTTAAAGTTTGAACCTGCGGAGAAATACTTGCAGAACTGAAGGGAAGCCGCCAAAACCCCAATACCGCGGACCTGCAGATAGATGCAACCCTTCAAAAAGACGCACCAAGAAGCATGGAACTGACGAGAAAATGCAATAAAACGAAACATACTAATTTTCAAGCACCCATAGAACCAACTGCGATTTTAATCGAGTTCAAAGGAGCAATCAAACAAACAAACCTTTGAAGCGAGTGGAGAGCAGTTGAAAGCATGGACGTTGCGGAGAAATTTCGCCATGGTCGGTGCAAGAAGCTTCTCAAGAACTGGCAAATAACATGAGACAGAACAGAATCATAATTGAAGCAGAAATCTAGCGCATGACAGAACAGAGGGTAGTCCGTCGGATTATTCCACAGGAGGTGTTTGACTTGATTCGTTGAGTGACCAGATTCGGCAGTTGGAGGACTCAAACAGCATAAATAAATACTACTTGCAATACCTAAGAATACAATGGGACAGCATAAATGTCCATGCCAGATGTACTCCTAGATGTGTTCATCTATTAGTATTTTTGGTGTGTTAACACTATTTCCAAGGCCTTCCTAATTCCAAGGCCTTCCTAATATGTGTTTGGGTCTTTATTTTATCATCGCACAATTTTCTTATGTACTCAAGAGATGTTAAAAATTAAGGGCATACCATCATCTTCATCTTCATCTTCCTTTAAATTAAGTAAAATATATTAGTGGTCCTATAATTTTAATTATAATTATAGTTCTATTGGGATCCGTTCTCTTTAAGTCCCGTTTTAAAATTTAAGTTGCATCCGTGATCCTTCCGTTCATTTTGTCCGTTAAAGTTAACGGATCACCTGGAAAAATGTTAACTTTAACTATTGATTTTTTTAAAAAAACTCTATTTACATCATAAGTTTTAAAAATGACAATTTAGTCACCCTAAACAATTTTAAACTTAACAATTTC
>JBBYHH010640526.1:0-10418 GCA_038382905.1 Daphne laureola
ATGAATCCACTTCCACCTTCAACTTTGGGAGCTTAAATGATCAAGATTGATGAAGTTTTGGTGAAGGAATGGTGAAGAATGGTGAAGGTGAAGGATGGTGAGCTGCTATTGCCAAAAATGCCTAAGCTGCCCACCAATTTACGTTTTTTATTTTTTTTAACTTAATTCTTAATTTCTCATTAACATTCACATAACTTATCTTTAACTTCCAATTTTCATAAATCAACACTTAAGTGATTTTCCATTAAATCACAAAAGTGTGACATTTGTCTTCCACTACTAACAATTATGACATTATGTATTAAAAGATAACATATCATACCTTTTCATTTTCTTCCTTCCTTTTCTTTATTTTAACCACCACTTTATGCTTTTCCAAATTATTTGTCCTTTTCTGCCATTTTTTAAAAAATGACCATTTTACCCCTGAAGGTGAAATTGGCAAAAATGGGTAGGAATTCTGTGGTGGCTGTAACAAGGATTAAAGTGCAAAGTACTGAAAAGTAAAATAAATCATGTGTTATAAAATGCACAATTGTATAACTCGGCATATACATGTTTTGATCCAAATTCTTGATTAATGTGGACTTGTTTCTAAGCCATATTCATAAGAATTCAGAGATAAAATGTTAGAGATTAAGAACATGGAAACTATCACATAATTGCTCCATCAAATCCTGAAGATTTCAGATTGCAAAGACGCAATCCGCTCAAAAAAGGAAAGAAATCAGCAAAGCGTTGATGCAGTGAGGATCAACGCGTTGATGGCAAGATGTTCAAAATGCAAGCTTCAAGTCTTACAAGCCATGAAGCATTCAATCATGAAGCTATCCAGTCCACTACTGAGCAACAATAATGAGATAAGAGATTCAAGTTTGAAGCTCTCAAGCATTACGGAGTTGATGGAGGCTTCGTAGCACAACATCCGTTACACTTCCGTATCAATTGTAACAGAATCTGCGTTACAACATCCGCTACGAAAATGGTCGCTTTAAAATTGTATTCCATTACAAGTCCGCTTCAATCGTAACGGAATGGCTGCATCACAACGGACAGCCGAAAGCGCCATTCACCTCCGCTTTGTTACGGCCTCAGCCGCATCAACATGTTTTTTTTTAATATTTAATTATGTTACAATATTCTTTATAAATTTAATAGTTAATAATAATATTATAATAAAAATTCAATAAACAATTAAAATAATTCAATAACCATCAATATATATTTAATAAAAGTATTTTTACATCAAAATATATAATTTCTTAGTTCCAAAAGCACTATTAATAACCTAAATTCTAGGAAGCGGGAGGATGATCGTGTCAATCGTCAAGCCGACGCGGTGGATGCTTCTCAATGAGCTCAGTCATGTACGCCTCCATAACCTCCCGCGATGGGAAGAGCGACTCTAAAGCCGAGAGCGACGAAAGAGCCAACTGTGGCTGTGACGTCTCCCTCGACGGATGAGACCGGTAATCATCATCGAATCGTCAGGATCAATGTAAGGGTTGGCACGTGGTGGCGATGACTGTTCTCACCCGCCATATAAAACCCTATACCAAACATAGTTAAAGTTTCTAAAATTATACAAAATAAGCCTAAACTCTTTAACATTGAACAAATTATACAAAATTTGACAATTTGACTAAATTTTTATTTTCATCTAACTTTTGAAAATTAACTAAACTTTTAAAATTTGATAATTTGATAAAACTTGTAAAAAGGTAACAACATGGCAGTTCATTCAACTTGTGTAAAAAGTTAACAAAATTCAACAAAATTGAACATGCAACAATTTCAAAGAATAGAATTTTTTTTCATCTAATTTTCAACAGATTTTAAAACCATCCAACAACTTCAAAAACTTTAAACAGAATTTAAAACCCAATTCAACAGCAAAATTACCAAGAACATTTAAAAACATTCAACATCCAAGATTTTTTTTCATCAACAAAACCTTTAATGAAAAAACATTCAACATAAAAAGGAGCTTAAAATTAACGAGAAAAAAAACATTCAACGTGACACATTTAAAGATCCAAGAGAACTTTACCTTCGCATATCCCGGAACAGAACATATAGGGTATGTTCGTAATATCAGGCTTTTAACAAAAATCTGATATTGAGTTAAATATTAAACTCACCAAATCACCCCATTTATGTAAAAAATGAGAAATTCCCCTAAATTTTAGAACTCTGCGATTCCCCCACCTTCTTCCCCAACTATTCCTCCCTGCATCAGTAACAACAACAAGCAAGCAAGTTGCTTTAATGGTTGATCAGACTCCCCATCCATCACCAACTCAAAAAAACTACCGAAAGCAGATTCAATTCTTGTTTGGCTCACCCAGATTTAGAGATTTCACCGCCAAAGCTCTGTTGGCCACCACCGCCGCCGACGACTCTGTTAAAAGTCCGACCGCCATTCTTGACGCAAAGCCCATATTTCCGTTCATCCCTAACCAACTGAAACCTCTGAATAAGTCACTGAAAAAGCATCGAAACTTGGACCCGGAGAGGATCGGCCTTTCTATCATTGACGCGCTCGACGACTGGCTCGTCGGAGATGAAAAGCTCTCGACTTTCAGACCAAACAAGCGGGTTTTGTTTGGTCGGAAGCTGAGAGTTGAGATCCCTTGTGTTAATTGTCACCACCACCCCCACGCTACACGGCCCGGCGGGAAGCTGACGCGGGGTCGGTGGGGCAGCGGTGAACTAAACGATCCATTGTCTGTTGTGCATCCCTTAATGTGGGTTTAAACCACTACGAGGTCCCTGTAAGGGATTCATCAAGACAATATTTCTACTTTTCTATTACCTGCATTTCATAACCCATAATACATACAGATAAACTGAGCTCCGCTCAAATCAGATGCACCAGAAAAGAGTCTGCCCTTTCACTACCGGGCAGATGTTCTCCAATAAAATAAACATGCAATCAAACATTCCATGATGAACATAATCGATAATACACTCCATTAGTATTACGTATCATACATCATCAAACATATCATTACATGAGAATACTTAATTACATAACCAATTCTACATGTATGCATGCAAACTACACATACAGAGTCATCTTCCAATAGGTAATACCACTTAATATCGGTGGTCGGATCTGCAGGATCCCGACAATCGCACCAGATACTGTTGTTGCTGCTACTGAATACATAAAAAGAACAGAAGTATTAACCGTTAGTCATATATATAAACATATAGTGCTTATCTAGAAAATCCATTATCCGTTATCACTATGTATATCAGAATCATAATTCCATTTCTCATAACTTTAGTTCATATTACTAACTTATCTTTCCATTTCACTTTATAACCATTGTGCCATTCACATACATTTTCTCTATCGGGCTCACCCCACTCTTTCCCTTTAATCAGCATTCATAACAATCAGAAGGAGCTAGCAATACCTTTAACAGACAATCACAATAAGACCGAGCGAAGTGTTAAGCGGTCCAACACTATAAGCTCCTGAAAAGATAGTTATATGAAAAGGGTGAGTTCCCGAGAGAAGTCAGTAAGGGTTTAGGTAGAAATAAAAGTTTTCTTCACGATGACCTGCAATGACAATGTCAGAATAACAGATGCATAATATACAGTATACAGAACTTCAGATCCTATCCATCCCACACACTACGACGGCCTCTCATGGTCCTCTTTCATACCACTAGGAGTAACAGAAAAACTTCACACACACAAAAACAAACGCGTAGTACCAGCGAAGGCCTAGGACGTTTATAACCGTCGTCATCGCCCTAAAGGCGGAAACAAAACAGAAACAGATGGTTCGGTGGTCATGAAGACACACAGAACCAATCAGAACAGAATCAGACAGAATCAGAGGGTTTAGTGGTCACACAGACACACAGAACCAATCAAAATACATAAACAAAAACAGAGGGTTCATGATCATGGAGACTCACAGAACCAATCACATTACATATCAGAATATAGAAAATAGAGACAGAGGGTTCAGTGATCGTGGAGACTCACAGAACCAATCCCATTATAGATCAGAATAATCGTGTCACAAATAGAGGGTTCGGTGGTCACTCAGACTCACGGAACCATGACACATTGTGTCACACCCAGTTAGTTCGGGTCACATAGACACGCGAACCACAACACATCACAGTGCAATCAGAATCACAGACAGAACAGAGGGTTCGGTGGTCTGGAAGACACACTGAACCATTGCATTATCCTTTTACCTGCACACCTTTACCTCTACCATGGAACCAGTCATATACCCCACCACCAGTATAAGACTGATCTCAACCCAATGAAATGGCACTAAGGGTCGCCTTAATACTCATTTAAAAAGGTTGAACCCTTACCTGGAAAAAAAAGCAGACCAATCCTTATCCGATCATTTTTCGTGTACTACTGGTGATTGTCCTCGGTAGCCTTCATTTGGATGTTCCAGCAACACATACTAACTCTGAACAATCACATAAACAATACAGAATCAATATCTATAATTTCATTTTTACCCTTTCCGGGGCTTAGCAAATTTCCCGTTTTCCGACCATTTCCAGAAAACGCATCAAAATCTTTCAATCCTTGCCAATACTATTCTTAACCTTTAAATATATACAATTCCTTCATTCACTAACAATATAAATCACTAAACCTTGAATTTTCATCATTTGAACATTTTGGCCAAAATTCCCAAAACGACCAATTCTTAACCAATAATTATACAATTCCATTTATATGCATAACAACAATATCCAAGAACATCCACAATCCAAACATTACATTTCCCTCAACACATTCCAAGTATAACCAATATTGCGCATTTGGCTCATTTTTTCAAAAACTGATCAAACCTTATCCGAATTCGTTATAACTTCACATGCATGTTCAATGATCCATATTACGGCCAGCCATGCTAAAACATTACACTTTTCCTTCATATTTCATCATTTGGCAAAATTGACCAATGATGAACTTGTTCCAAAATCTCATTATACACAATGATTTGCAACTCGTTCCAAGTATTAAAGTTTCTTAGAATCATCATATAAACATAATTGAACCAATAATACATCGTCCTTCAAAACTTTGATCCTACACCAATTCTCATGAACTTTGCCTTAGCTACCAATTCTAGCAATAATTGGACATAAGTCCAAGTATTAATGTTGCTCTAAATACATCCAATAACACTAATTTGACCTAAATTAAATAATCCCCTGAAATTCGTTCATTACTGTTCATCAACCCGTAATTTCAAATTTCGTCAAATTCATACCAAATCAATGATGTAAAACATGTTCCTAGCTCTAATCTATCATTAGAACATGTTTACAGCTACATATACACCAAGAAATCTCAGAAATACTAACCTTTGATCTTTGCCCCAATTTAAAAAATTACCCCAAACGGTGAATGATTCTTGTTGCTCTTTGTTTAATCTTCACTTTGGTTGAGAATCTTGCATAAACCATGTTTCTCCTTCGATTTTTTATCAAGGATGAAGGTTTTGGGTGTTGGGAAGGGTTGGGGTTCGAGTTGGAGCCGGAGGTTAAAGGTGAAATGAGAGTTCATCAGATTTTTGGGTTTAAAACCCCTCCAGATTTTCACTTCCAGCACTGTCGGGCGATCACCCGTCAATCGCATTGAATCGCCTGCCAGTCACCCGCACCACTGTTTCTCTCCTTTTTGGGGTAGGGCGATCGCCGACCAAAGCGTTCCAATCGCCCGGCCTTCACCCGGCCCACTGCCCTGTTTCCTTTCCAATGCAGGCGATCGCCAGCTCTTGCACGTGGCTTGCCCGCGTCTCCCCCGTGTCTCGCCCGCGGCCCTGTCACTTTTACTTTCGAGATCAGGCGGTCGTCCGCCTTGTGTGGTGAGTCACCCGTGGCTCACCCGAGGCCCTGTCCAACTAGTTTAGAGTCCAGGTGATCGCCTACCTTTCAACACGTGTCGCCCGTGACTCGCCCGACCATTCTAAAACCTGTAAAATCCATTTTCCTCTTCTAACAGTTAACCATTAAACCTATGTTCCAATGAACATAACAATTACTGTCAGCCACAGTACATCAGAAAACCATCATCTGACCGTGGTGGCAGTAACAGAGCCTCTACAAGATCCCTGGGCCATGAGTACTTCCTAAGTTCAGAACCGAGTCTCTCACCAGTAAGATCAATTCGCTCAATAATAGGAATCACATGGAAAGCAGCCTCTTTGGGAGCCATCTCAAGGTGCAACCTCCAAGGAAAACCAGATAAACACAGAAGAGATTGAACGACTAAGGATGAACTTCTGTCAAACATCACAAGTGCACGCCTAAATTATCACCACTGCCTCAGCTATTGACAAAGGTGATCACCACTATAATTTGGGAAGGAAAGAACACCAAACAGTTGTCAAAGTTCAGGAAGCGAGAGAGAGATTTCACCGGAAGATGGAAAACTGAAGGAAGGAAGCGGAAGGTGAAGTGCAACCGACACGAAAAAGGTGATGCCTGTTCAGAGCGAAACCACTTTTAAAGGGGAGTTCAAATTTAAAAAATTTGAGAAGCCTAACCGACGCTAACCCTTGGCGATACACGTGTCCTGACCTCTTGGAATTCGCACACAAAAGTACCCAGATGGTCACAATGATGTACCCCATGCCACGGTGCGCGGTGAGTGAGGACCTGCGACTCGGAGTACAGGACCCTGCCCATACTCTGCCTATGAGGGGGGGCTCCTTGGTACACTATCCAAGGATGCGCTTGGATAGGCCTCGCACAAGACAAGGCCTGCCTACACAACATAATATCAGGCAAAGCCTCTGGACTGTGCAGACGCATGGGCTCTGCGTTCCGCAAGACCAATGTTTCACATACAGAACGCAATGTGATCGCTAGTGAATGCCACCCGTGCAGGAGCGGAGTCCTCACACCCAGTAAAGGCAACACCCCACGTATAAAGAAGAAGACGTGACCGCCCGTGATGCTGCCTACGATTACCATGTCTTCAGCAAACCACCATCCACATGTCCAGGGCACTAAAGCCACCCATGATCGGATGAATATGAAATAAACCGCCCACCATCCTGAATCATGGGAAGTCAACTGTTGGGTCTAAGCGCTATATAAAGAGGAAGCCCAGGAGGGCTGAAGGTATGACATTTCTCTCCTAAAAAAGACTATCAAGCTTGGGCCTAAAACTGACTTCAGCATTAGAGTGTATTTCTGAGGTCACAACCTCAGATCTTTTGCAGGTTTAAAGCTCACCAGTGGAGGAGTGTCAGACGTACTCAATCCTATCATCTAGAGAGATGAAACTAAGCCTATCATTGAGTAAGGATAATAGCATGGTTTTGGAGGGGGTCATGACAAGTTGGTATCAGAGCGAGGTTAAGAGTAAGGATAAGACCATGGTTTTGGGATCAGTTATCAGAAAGTCCAAGAAGGAACTATAGAGGAATGTGTTTGGACTTCTGAGGGGTGTGTTTGGACGGGCAATGCCCTTGTTCCACCGATAAATTTTGGGTATGCTCTGTAAGAATAGTTTCTTACAAGAACATTCTCAGAATGAGAAGTGGGACTGCAGGCAGTCAGTCTAAGGATACTCAATAAGGTTAGGTTATTAGATTTTCTTCTGAGATTCTGGATTCCATAGGATTGGATCATCGAGGGCATGAACAACGAGATCTGACATCATGTAAGTGGGTATAACCTTGGGAAGGGGTTTCCTGCAATGATTCTGACTGGAATGTGATCCATTTGATTATGATATGATATGAAATGATATGATATGGGATGATGTGATGTGATATGTTGTTTTGTGATGTGATGAGATGTCATATGATATGATTTTATTATGACTTATGTGATCGGGAAACATGATATGATTCTGTTCTCCTGGATGGTTTATCTGCATTCATGCATTACATTATACTCCAGAGCCTTTAGGAATACTACTACTTGCTTATGTTAGGAAGTTAACTATTTCTGTAGTGCTCTTTCTTTTGATGTAAAGTTTTAGGTTACGAAAAATGCTCACTAGTAGCGAGATCTGATATCAGAGGATAGGGATAGATATCCCACTCGATCTGAAAGTATGTAAAATGTATGATTGAACCTGAGGCAAAAATGAGGACAACCATAACAATAAGATGATTGATGATTAAATGGTAAGGATTATGTATACCATCTGTATGGGATTTTCTAAACCGGTCGGCAGGTTAATTGTGTAAGAACTTTAGTCCTTTATGGTAAGGTGTTGAATTGTAGGGTTAAGTCAGCTCTGCAACTATGGGTTTTGAAATGGTAATGATGTCTATCGTCTATAGTATGTATATGGGAAAAAGATCAGGTAAAAGGTTACTGAATAGTGAAAATGGCAAAATTGTGTCTAAAGAACATGACCGCTAAAATGCGCAGCTATAACGTTAGGCAGATCCAAGTAAGGTAAGATGTATAAAGATTGTGTTTTATGCACAAATTTTCTATGAGCATGAACTGAGTGTCAACATTCCTTGGATGCGGTGTCGGGGATGCCGCCCAGGATCTCTGTTATGCACCATCCGATGATGTATTATGATGTTTTGTGATGTACTGAGTTTACGAGAAAAAGATGTCTGTTTGATTTAATGTATTCTGCAATAACTCAGTAAGAAATTCTCAAGGTAATGAAACTTATGCGAAGGCTAAGTACGTGGACATGAAGGTACGAAGCCACCAAGTGTCTCTCAGAAATGATAACGTGAAGATTGGTAGGGATTAAAGTAAGGATGACACACGTAAATTGACAGGATGATCCGGTAGAGAGCGTTCGCGTTCCACACTAATGTTAGGAAAGAAGAGTAAGTACAAGATCATGACAAAGCTATGAGGATTGTTAAGGTTAGTTCTGTTTATGATAGTGAGTATCAATTAGTCTTAGGACTCGGTACTGTTTGTGATTATCAAGTAGAAATACTAGCAGCTGAGTTGGGGCATAACAAGATACACCCTGAGGGATGGGACACTATTGGGAGGCTGAAGATGGTAGTTTAAATTACCACTCCTACCAAACAGCAAAAGATAGGTGGTTTGAGTATTATCGTGTAGTGATAGAGTTAAGTTCTGGAAGATGTTCAGTCAAGATAGTGTAATAGTTTACCATTAAGTGGTTACGCATTTGTGGGCATAATGGGTGTGCCAAGTTACGGGTTTTGCATGGAAATCATTTATCAGTTACCGCATTCTGGTAGATAAGCAGGTCATAAAATATGGTTAAAGATCTGGGAGAGGCTTCTGGCTTAGAAGCACACCATTAAGTTGAAAAATGGTGATCCGTAAAAGTGTATAGGAAAAGGATGTGTTTATGACATACTTTAATACGGATTCACTTCCGTTCTGGCATTCCCCTTTTACCCTATGTTGAAAAATAAAAGGTTAGAGGATTCAAAGAAAGGATAAGCTGATCGGAGTCATGTCTGGTCAAATTTGTGTGGAAGAACTCTCATTTTTCTTCTTATGGGAATTGTTGGTTACCACCGAGGGAATAACTCTGTGGTATGTTACGACAGCTTTGTTCTGTATTGAGATGACTCACATACATGGTCTATTCTGGAGCAAATTATGACACTTCGTTCAAGAGTTTTATTTAGTGACAATTGTGTCCTAACTATATGTTCTGTATCAGTACCATCCTGTGGTATACCAACATGGTGTTCTTATTTTGTCTGATGTTCAGGTCCGTCATTGCACGGGCATAGTGCTCGGTCAGTGGATCTCCTGTATTGACCTCAGGATGTTGAGAAAGTATGTGTTAATCACGGTTAGAGATTCACCCTCCCAAATGAGTTGAGGGAATGACATTGTAAGTGTTAAATAGGTTGTCAAGGATGACATCACATGCGATTGTGGTTTGTCAGTGATTGTGATGGCTACAACACTTTTATTCCCGATGAGGGCAATTATGTGGTACATATTTTGAATATGAAATACGTCATAATCGTATGTGTTTCCATCTGACGGGATGAGTGGTACAGTTTCCATATGGGAAGACGAGTGGTATATGTGTTGAGACACGTTCTCCATAAATGAGTTATGATCAAGGATCATTTAGGCAATCGATTGTTGATTGCTAATAATGATTTATGGATGTAACACATTTCAAGGTAAGTCTGATATGTTCGGTTTTTCTGATACTTCGAGATTTGGAGTTTAAAGATATGTGGTGTGTTGAGATATGTTCTATATAGTGGGATCACATGGGATTTTAACCTCCATTCTGTCTAATCTTGGTTCATAGTATATGGAATGATAATGGAATATGTATGGATTAATGTATGAATGGTTACATAAATGGTAATGGTTATGATTATGGATATGGTATGAGCTTCCGTCCAGTGGGATATGAAGGTATATATATGGGCCTCAGTCCAGTGCGACGTGAAGGTATCGGTATGTGCATCT
>JBBYHH010640637.1:0-10418 GCA_038382905.1 Daphne laureola
GATTTGATATCATAGCGGTCAGGCCACAGAGGGAGTAGATCTGAAAAGTTAGGACAACATGGCAAGGACAAGGGAAAGGGCCCGGTGGACACTTCATGGCATTGCGATCATTGCAACAGGTGTCATACCGACTCGGTATGCTTTCGACAGTCGGGTGGATGTCTCAAGTGTGGGTCTATCGAGCATTAGGTTAGGGATTGTTCGTAGACTTTAGGACAGGGAGCTCCAGGACCACTGAGGATGCAGCCCAACGTACCCCGTGGGTACGGTGCACCACAGGGTGGCCCGAGACCACAGCCACCAGGACAGCAGACCTAGCCACCAGCGCAGCAGCAAGCAATTCTGGGATGCGTATTTCAAATCGAGCTTGGTGGGGCTGCGCAGCGTGGAGCTTTGGAAGGTACTTTACTTTTAAATGATATATGTATGTTTGTGAATTTTTTTGAAAGTGCGGGAAATGTGGAAATGCAAAACTATTTTCAGAAGACAGCAATTTTGACTGATCTTGTATGAATTAACTGCACTAATTGGCTGGGGATTTTAAGTTGAATTGTTTTTTGAGCGTAGCCTCACGTGTCTAGTGTAAGGAACAATTTACAGAACTTGATTTGGATACCTATAGAATTTTCTAAAATTATTTGACTGACAGGTGGTCTTCTAGAAAATAGAATTCTGAAATTAGGAGAATTGTCATTTGGGGACCGGGTTATGGATATGGCCCACTAAGGGTAGCTCCCTGTAAGGTTAAGTGACCATCACCGTGCCCATCTGGCCTACAACCGCTTCCGCTGGGCTATGTACGGAGGGGGTGGTGACAAGAAGTAGTTATACTCAGCTCCACTCTAGCTCAAATTAGCTAGAAGTAGCTAACCTCAGCTCAATTTAGCTAGAAGTAGCTAACCCTAGCTCATGTTAGATAGAGGTAGCTAACATTATCTCACACTATATAAAAGTATCTGGGAGTAGCTCAAGTTAGTCCACAAGTAACTAACTTCAGCTCAAGTTAGCTAGAAGTAGCTAGCTTTAGCTCAAGTGAGTTAGTCTTGATGAAGAAGTGACTTTATGCTCAAGGTGAACTAAAAAGAGCTCAAGGGAGCTCAATCATGTGTGTAGTGATAATTTGAAATATCTTTTTTATATTTCACCTTGTTTCATAAGTTGTAACTCTCATTGGTACCCTCTTGCACAAAATAATGGTATTTTGGTAAAAGGGGCACCAAAGGTGGAAGGTGTATGTACCTTTCCACAAGAGGCAACCCCCTTGGTGGTTACCATATTATAACCATCCAATGGGAGGCCAAATTAGGTGAAGGGGTGCCTCATGGGAGGCACCATTTCACTAAACAGAGGGAGTTACTACATCTTGTGGTCTTGGATAAAGATAAGGGGAAGAGAACACCATGGAGGCAAGTGTATCTGATCACTAGGCCTTGTGGTAACCTCCAACCCTTAACCACCCTTCCTCATATATAAATAGATGAGGAGAGGCTAGACTACACACACCACTTTACATTTTGGAAGTTACACCAAAGATGCTTCTTCATCTTCATCTTCTTCATCTCTTCTCTTAAGTCGAAACTTGTATATTTTCTTAGAAGCATTTTGGGTGGAACTTTGGTGTGTCTCTTCCACACACTCAACCCCTTCACATACATTTAAATCAGTCCCCTTCCATTAGAGTCAGGTACCAACAACCTTGAAGAATAAAGGAGGATATTTTGGCCAACACAAGAAGGAGCTTTTGGAGCATACGTTTTCTAGGAGCAAGGATTCATTTGCTTTTGCAGTTTTCCAATAAGAAAGGTATATACTCTTCATCCCTAAATGTATGTATGAGTATGTTGTTCTTCCTTCCTACTTGAACACAAAAAGGAGGCATGATATAATGAAAGAGACATCATGCTATGAATCCGCCATAAAAAAGAATTTGTGTGAACTTTTGTGCATGAAATGAGATTCTTAAAAGATCTAAAATCAACATGTGATGTCACCCCGTTCGTTCGGTTGCAGAAGCATCGGGTCGAGGTGGGGGTGTGACGTCGGGCGGGGGCCTCTTTGGTGCAGAAGTTCCTATAACCCGGTCTGTTATTGCTTGCCTTCCAGGCTCACTACAAGTGTTCCCTTGGTCAGAACACACTTCTAAATCCATCTGCAAAAATAGGGGTGTGCCAATCAAACTCTACATTCATAAAGTTCACATGAATACGATTGCACTTCAAATCTCGAATCGAAAATCCATACATACATGCAGCACTAAGTTGAGCTTCGCTCAACAACAGATACACCAGAAAGGAGTCTTGCCCCCACTAAACTGGGCAAGTGCTCCCCAAGTAACATAATATACTAAGCATCAAGGAAACATGGACATGGTAGATTTACCACTTAAATACAATAACCATAATCCCAAATCATGCAAGAAACTTCTCAATCATGCAAGTCTCATATTGTGATCCATGCTACATGGATATATGCATCTACAGCTATAGAGCCTGACACACTTGACCACCTTTGGGTCACGGCTGCTGCTACTAACATAAATAAAGGAGAGTTAACCGTTAGTCATTTCACTAGTGCTCATCCAGAAATACCCAGATAATTAATAACACCTAACCATCTCAATTGAGGTCACCCCCTTCATAGAATCAGAAAACACATCTAGGAGCTATATGTATCTCTTGTACAAAATCATAGAACAACCCGTCAGAGATACTCTGCAGGTCGTGAACCAGAAGCTCTTGAAAACTATTAATCATAAGGGCGTGAGTCTTCGAGAGGAACTCAGTAAGGTCTTAGGTAAGGGTAATGGTTTTAAAGAGCGGATCTGCATAAAAAGGCTAGCATGCACAATCTGTAATATATACTAAACAATCCATACAACCTATATTTCATAAATCATCTTATGCGTGAAATGAAAAATGCACATAACCACTCGTCCCACCGGACGGAAACACATATCCACTTGTCCCATCGGACGGAAACACATATCCACTCATCCCATCAGACGGAAACATATACGACGGCCCCCGGTGGCTCTAAGTTCAAACATGGGGTTCGCAAACATAATAGGCGCATGGTACCAGCGAGGGGCCTAGGTTCCCCATAACCGTCGTAACCTCCGCATTGATCATATTTTGATCAACGCGCAACCTCTGCATAGATCATAATTGGATCAAAGCACATAACCTCATCATCTTAAAGATGGATCCACTTGATCACAAATGATCAGAAACCTTACAATCTGGGAGTTGTATGTCCCAAATCTGAAAACCTGCATACCATTAACCTTACCATGTAACTAGACCTGAGAATCATCGAGCCCCACCCTCATCCCAAAAACTAGTCTCAACTAACCCGATATGTATGCCAGTACCCCAGAATGCATATAAAGAAAGTTGAACCCTTACCTCACATATTGCACAATTTCCATACTTTCCCGAGCTAACAACGTCGACCCTAAAATCCAGTAGAGTATCGGCTATATTTCCACAGCCCAAACACAGAAAATCCAGCTGAACAACCACACAACAACCAGAAATGCAATACTCAAATTACGAATCACATTCATCACAATAAGAAGCTGTCACTCACGCTTTATCAAAATCGATCAAATCATGTAAAAGATGACCAACCAAGCACATTGCTACCAAGCATACTTATAACAATTTAGAAGTTCAAATTCCATCTCAGAATTATGAACTATCACCAAATTCCACATCACATTCAATTTCGGCCAACATATGAAAAAGTGATCGACCACACAAAATGTTAGCGGACATTTACTTATCATCAAATGAGCTCAATTCCCTTCAATTATCACCAATCATCAGCCAATACCTTAATCTTTTTCCAAATGTTCAATTCGGCCCAAAATCACAAAAAGTGACCAAACCACTAAAATGTTGCCAAATGCTCCCTTAACATCAAATTAGCTCTCTTTCACCAAAATTTGTCATTTAACATCAAGCAACATCAACCCTTAACCATTATCCAAATTTTTGGCCATACATAGAAATTTGACCAAACAACTGAAATGTTACAAAACATCCATTTATCATCAAAGAAGCTTCATTTTACCACAATTTTTCACCTAACAAACAACATCAAACCTTGTACCCACTTCACATTTTCGGCCAAACATGGAAGAGCAACCAAGAGAGTTTTTCTCAACAATTCAATAATGATTTTAGGAGCTTAAAACATTACTAAATCAACTTTAATCCTCACTTAACAAAGAACATCCACATTGGATCATGCCTCATAAATTCGGCCAACATATCCCAACTAAGGGAGAATGCCCCAATCATCCCCATTACAATTTAGAAACTCAATTCTAACTCCAATTCAATCCAATTCCCATAATTCATCAAAGAAAATCAACATAATTCATCATCCTTTATTTTCAGCCGTGACCAAGTTTTACCAACCATGATGAATCAAGCTTAAATCCAAGGATTAAATGTGTTCATAATCATCCCAACAATACTTTAGAACACATACTTAAACTCAATCCATACTTTGTTCATGAGTCACAAAAACCCTAACTTCCTTAATCAACCAAACATGATGAACAATGTAGGAAAGCTTCATAACACTTCAAGATAACCTCAAATCCAAGCTTACCTTAAGAAAATCGTGAAGATTTGATGGAGAAATTTATCCAAAATCCCTCCCTTAAAATCAGCCTTCATAAGAGAGAAGAGATGAAGCTTAAACAAACCATCCAACCTTAATTTCTCTTTGAAATAACCATGAAAACCACCTTACCTTCTTAAATCTTGAAGCTTTGATGAAGATTTGATGAAGATGAGCAAGAACAATGTTGGTAGAGAGGGAGAGGAGCCGGCGGTTTAGAGGGAGAAGAGAGAGAAGTGTTCTTTGTAAAAATGAATTTCCTTACTCTTTCTCTTTCAATTCCATCCTTTTAATTATATTTTCTTACTACCACACCTCTTTTATTTTCATTTAATTCATCCTATCAAAAACATATTACCCCTTTTATTAATCTATAAATATCCTCCACCACATCTTCACTTAAATTATAATAATCCTTTACCACACAAAAGTGACACGTGTAATCCACCATTCATTATTACATATTATGTAATTCATATCATAAACAATATATATCTCCTTATCTCTCCACTTAGCCGCCCCTCTCTCTCTTCCAAATTAAATGTCCATTTTCCTCTGATTTTCCAAAATAACCATTTTAGCCTCAAAATTGAAATTTGGCAAAATGACCCGGGATTCACGTACCAAATTTAAAATGTGAAATCCCACAGAAATAAGTCTTTAATGAAATCCTGGGACATGATACTTAACAGAAAATGTGCCCCGCACGCTCAAAATGGAGTCCCGATACCTCTGAATCTGGCCCCTGAATAATTTATTTGGAAGATTTACCAACGTCCTGGGTTGGTCTCTAACAACTCATTCGAAGTACTCAAATACGAAATAACAGACTCAATCGAGGTCACCCCCGAAATAGAAACCGAAACTTAACCAATGAGCTATATGTACCTGCAGCACAAAATCACGGAACAACCAAACGGAGCTATTCCGCAGGTCATGTATCAGAAGCTCCTGAAAAATATAGACATAAGGGAGGCTGAGTCCTCGAGAGGAACTCAGTAAGGGGTTAGGTAAGGGTAATGGTTTTAAGAGCCAACCTGCATAAAAAGTTAGTATGCCATGTTCTAAACAATTTATACAACCTAAATATAACATGAACAATGATATGTAAAATGTCATGAGATGCAATACAGACATCCCGTCGAACGGAAGCACAGACGTCTCGAAGGATGAAAACCCATACAGATACGACAACCCCTTATGGCCAAAACCTAACAGAAGGGGTCAAAATGAAAGCAGACACTGGTACCAGCGAGGGGCCTAGGTTCCCCAAAAACTGTCGTAACTCCCAGAATTGATCATCCAATGACCAATGAATCACAGAATTGATCATCCAATGACCAATGATCCAGAAACACATAAGTAGTCTTCCTGAGTTTCAAACCTGGATACCATTATCCTTACCATGTAACTAGTCCCGGGGATCACCGGGCCCCACCCTCAACCCAGGACTAGCTTCAACTAACTCAATATACATGAAAACACTCCCAAAATGCATATTAAGAAAGTTGAACCATTACCTAATAAAATCTGAACTTCAAGTAGCAACCCGAGGCAACCTTGTCCTAATCAAATCTGGCAAAGTTCCAGTTGAATTCTCACGATCCCCAGCCACCAGAAATGACACTAAACAATCATACAACAAAAAGCATTGAATATTCAATCCATTGATCAAAATCCAACCCACAAAGAAACTTATCATTTTCGGCCAAAGTCATGAAAAAGTGGACAGACGAAACTAAATGTTACCGAACATTCACTTAACATCAAAGAAGCTTAATTTCACCACAATTTGTCATCTAACATCAACCAACTCCAAACCCTTATACCAATTCACAGCTTTGGCCAACATTGAAAAAAAACCCAAGAGAGCTTTCTTCAACAATCCAACAACAATTTAGGAGGTCTAAAGCATCCCTAAACTAACTCAAATCCACACTTTCAACAAAGAACACCAACAATATTCATCAAAATTAAATTCGGCCAAAGAATGAACTTTCAAAGGAGAGTGATCCAACCATCCTCATATCAATTTAGAAGCTCAACTGCATCATCAGTTCAACATAATTTCTCAATTCAACAAAGAAACACATTCTTTCAAATTTTCCCAAAAATTCGGCCAACTGAAGAGCAAACAAAAGAGGGAGTTTCAAGATGAATCTGAGCAAGAATTGACCTATTAATAATTCAAACAACACTTTAATAATTCACTTTTATCTCAATCCAACCATTAATCACAAACCAAAAACCCTAGCTTAATCAATTCATGATTTTGGCCAAAGAAGAGAACAATATTGAAGAGATTAATACCACTTCTAAATAAGCTTAAATTCAAGATTACCTTAAGAAATATTGATGATCTTGATAAATAACCTTTGCCCAAAAATAAGCCCCAAATTCGACCCTAAAGAGGAAGAGAATAAGGAAGCTTTAACACCTTCCAAACTCAATTCCATCATGAATCTCTCATGAAAACAAGCTTACCTTCTTAATCCTTGAAGAAATCTTGAAGATTTGATGATGAGATGAAGAAGAAAAGCAAGTTCCCTAGATAAAGATGAAGTTTCAGCCAAGTGAGAAAAGAAGAAGAAATATCTCTTTTCTCTTCCTTATCACTTTTTAATTCCTTACTACCACCCTTTTCTTTCTATTTTTAACTACCATATCATAAACCAAATATCATCTTTAAACTCCTTCATAATATCTCCACCACATAATTAATACTTAAATAATTCCCTTAACCACATTTTTTTGACAAGTGTCTTCCACTTCCCATATAATATAATACCATGACATATTATAATTATATCATACCTTAACCATTTACCAAAACAACTCCCCTTTTTCTTCCTCCATTAGCCACCATTTTAGTCTTCCACTTTAATATCCATTTTTATCCAATTTTTCAAAATGACCATTTTGCCCCTAAAACTGAAATTTGGAAAAATAGCCCGGGGCTCACATACTAATATCAAATGTGAAATCCTGTGGAAATGGGCCTCAAACAGAATCCTGGGACATGGAATTTAACAGAAAATGTGGCCCACACATTTGAAACAGAGTCCCGGTGATAACCGAATCTGACCATCAGACACAAATTATCAATAAGTCACCATCCGCACACGGTGACTGTAACATCCTCCCCCCCTTAGGACTCCTGGTCCTTCAAAAGTGCCTTCAAACATTGTAACTCCTCAGGGTAATGCTCCATCATGTTCTTCTTAGTCTCCCAAGTTACCTTCCGGTCTGAATGATGTGACCACTGAATCTTAACCATCGGGATCAACTTGTTATGAAGTTTCCGAGTGTCCTTGGCCAAAAAGGTGACTGACACCTCCTGATAAGAGAAGTCTAGCTCCAACTGAACATCTTTCAGGGGAATGGTTTGAATCAGATCAAGAATACACTTCTTGAGCATACTGACGTGGAAGACGTTGTGCACCGCAGACATACTCGGAGGCAAAGCTAACCTGTAGGTAACCTTGACAATGCACTCCATAATCTCATAAGGGTTGATATATCTCGGGGCTAGCTTGCCCCGCCTTCCAAATCTAATGGTCCCTCTGATTGGTGCAATCTTGAGCCAAAATTTGTCTCTGAGCTCAAACTCTAAATCTCTGCACCGCTTACTCATATAACAAGTGGTGCGGTCGTTCACGGTCTTCAACCATGCCTGAATCTTCTTTATCTTCTTGGTGGTCTCTTTGATGACTTTGGGGCCCAACTGAGTCCTATCAGACGCCTCGGACCAACAATGGGGTATCATACACCTGCACCCATAAAGTACCTCGTAAGGTGCTATACCGATAATACTCTGATAGCTGTTATTGTAGGAAATTTCCACTAACTACAGGTGTTTGTCCCAATTAACCCCGAAGTCCAATGCATAGCTCCGTAACATATCCTTCACAACCTGAATCACCCGTTCTGACTATCCATCAGTCTGGGGATGGTAAGTTATGCTCTGATGGAGTCGCGTGCCCAATGTCTTATGAAAGGCTCCTTAAAATCGTGCGGTGAACCGCAGATCCCTATCCGATAGAATAGAGTCTAGAACTCCAAGTAACCGCACAATCTCCTGAATGTACAGACAGGCAGGCTTCTCCAACAGATCCGTCACTCAGATCGGCAGAAAGTGTGCACACTTTTTCAAACGGTCAACTATTACCCATATGGCATCGTGATATGACCGAGTTAGAGGCAGACCTGTCAGAAAGTCCATGGTGATGTTACCCCTTTTCCTGACAGGGATGGGTAAAGTTTGTAAAGTCCCAGCTGGCTTCTGATGCTCTACCTTCACCCGTTGATAAGTGACACACTTAGCCACGTAAGTGGCAATATCTCTCCGCATACTAGGCCACCAGAAGTGAGAATGCAGATCATGATACATCTTCTCACCACCTAGATGGATACTCAACCTGCTTAAATGTGCCTCTTCCAGGATCTCATCTCAGAGTGCCAAGTTATCTGGAACATATAGGTACCCTTTGAAGTACAACAACCCCTACTTGTACTCAAAAGACGGACGCAACGCTCCACTGTCCTCTCCTAAGAGCTTCTTCAACCCTGGGTCTCTGCTCTGTGATTCCTGGACTCTGGCCAACCACTCAGACTGGATGGTCAAAGTACAAATTTGTGCTTCTTCCCAAAGGTGCCACCTGTGCCACAGACACACCAAATCCGACTCCTCAGCCCAGTTCTCTGAATCTCCACCCTTAACCAATCCTGTGTACATCCTACTTAAAGCATCTGCCACTATGTTCCCTTTTCCTGCGGTGTACTCAATACTGCAGTCATAATCCTTCATGTACTCGAGCCACCTGCATTGCCTCATGTTCAACTCTTTCTGAGTGAACAGATACTTCAAGCTCTTGTAATCGGTGAAGATCTGAAACTTGCTGCCGAGCAAGTAGTCCCTCCAGTGCTTCAAACCATAGATGACCATGGCCAACTCCAAATCGTGTGTCGGGTAGTTCTGCTTATGCGGTCACAACTGTCTTGCCCATAAGTAATAACATGGTGTTCCTGCATCAACACACATCCCAAACCCGATCTAGATACATCGGTGTAAATCACATACGGCTGCCTCAGATCTGGCAGGGTCAGAATCGGTGCATTGGTCAACCGCTCCTTCAATCCCTGAAAACTCCGCTCATAAGCCTCTGATCAGATAAAAGCCTGACCCTTCTTGGTCCGCTGAGTAAGTGGTGACGCTAGAATAGAGAATCCTGGTACAAATCTGCGGTAATATCCCACCAATCTCAGAAAATTCCTGATATCTCTCACTGTCCTGGACTGCCTCCAATCCTGAACGGCCCTGACCTTCTCAGGGTCAACAGAAAGGTCGTGCTCACCAATGATATGCCCTAGAAAGGATACCTCGTACATCCAAAAGTCACACTTTAAAAACTTGGCATAAAATCGATGTTCCCAAAGTGTCTCCAAAACAATTCTCAAGTGCTCCTGGTGTGATTCCTCATCTGGAGATTACACTAGAATGTCATCGATGAAGATGACAATGAAGGTATCCAAATACTGGCGGAACACTTGGTTCATCAAATCCATGAGCGCAAGCTAAAGGGAATGATTGTATAATCATAATGCCCATACCGAGTGTGGAATGAGGTCTTCGGGATGCCCTTCTCATTCATGCGCAATTGAAAGTACCCTGACCGCAGGTCGATCTTCGAAAAGATCTTCACCCCTATGAGGTGGTTAAACAAATCATCGATCCTAGATAATGGGTACTTATTCTTCATCATGACCGCATTTAACCTTCTGTAGTT
>JBBYHH010640748.1:0-10418 GCA_038382905.1 Daphne laureola
ATGATGGAGCCAAAGAGCTTAAGGTTGCTAAGGATTATCAGAGAAGCAGTAAGAAGTGCTTCTGTATTGGGCTAATTAAGAAATAGCAGAAGAGCAATGTGCTGAGGTAAGCTGTATATTTCTGTTTACTTTCCATGTGATTGATATTTATTTTTTTGAACAACAAGCATATAGCATTAAGAAGTGAATCAGAGTTCAGCAACAAAGAGAAAGGAAGAGGAAAAAACAAAAACAAGAGCAAGTACACACAACACTTAAGACACCAAAAGAAACAGATCCATCCATGTGATTTATATGACTCATCAAATCTCTGCACTCAGCTGGGAGAACAAAGTATGTGGCTTGTTTTTACATCTTTGAAAGGTGGTTTGTGTCCTAAAAATTCATCTGTGTATGGTGATAGTAATAGATAAGTTATAACCCTTCTACTTACTCTTTCGTCATATGTAGTGCTTTATAAGTACTTGTATAATGTATTTGGCGGATGCACTTGTAATGTCCCTGCACAGTTTTAACAGATTGCCGCCCCTTCCTCATGGGTTGCCATCTTGCTCTAATAAAAAAAATCATCATTGCCTTTGGAAAAAAAAAAGAGCATGTGAAAAACTGCCCCAAACTTTCTGCACCAAACTTTCTTCACCTATTAATTAACATAACTATTTTATAGTATATCATTTTCTATGAATTATCACTGTTAGCCAACAATGAAATTGAAGATAGAGCATGCAGGGGTAAGACTTTGGAAGTGATGAACTGTGTTTAAACTAATGTAAAAAAAAATTGCAGTTTAAACTATTGTAAAAAAAAATTACAGTTTAAACTAATGTCAAAAAATAACTGATGTATGAACAAGAATGAGTTTAATTACAGATGAACAAGAACAAGTTTAAACTAATATAAGAAAAAGATCCAAGAACAAGTTTAAACTAATCTAAATCAGAATATATACCCCAGCTTTCAATCGTGCAGCTGTAGTTCCGGCGCCACCATGATGAACGTGCAAATTTGTATCCATAATAATCATATTCTGAAGAAACGATATATAGCATATCACCCGAAGAGAGTGGTAGAGAATAGAAGTGTCAAATCCAAAGATGATAACTCTATAATCCAAAGACTGACGCCAAGTTTCTCCTAAAATTTAAAATACAGATGAAAGAAAATTCCAAAACAAAACCTCACCACATCATAACAGTGAGGAAATTGGGAGATGGGAAGAAGAAAGAGTTCTCTAGAACAAGAAAGAGTTCTGATTTATAAACTTACAGTTTCAAGCGGAGTCCTGAAGATGTGCGGAGAGACGGCGGCAGAGTTAGGCGGTTTTTGACCAGCTACGACGGAACCGGCGGGGCCGGCAACGATTAACTCTATGTGAAGGTTTTGACGAGCTCGTATGGAAATTGGGAGATGGGAAGAAGGAGACCCCTAGACGATGGAGAGACAGGGAGACACGAGTATGGCGAAATTGTGAAATTGGGAAGA
Source organism: Daphne laureola (assembly GCA_038382905.1). Lineage (NCBI taxonomy): Eukaryota > Viridiplantae > Streptophyta > Magnoliopsida > Malvales > Thymelaeaceae > Daphne > Daphne laureola. The sequence continues at coordinate 1,483 of JBBYHH010640748.1, forward strand.
AGAAAGACCCAGACGATGGAGCTCATCTGTGCTTTAATTTTTTGATGTGCTTTGAAAATTGTGAAACAATAAATAGGGAAGGCTCGCCATACATTTGGAGCTCTCCAAATATGACGAAATTTTAACTTTTTTTCATCCTATTTTATTTTGGAGGATGGAATAGAGAGTGTTGGATAAAAAAAAATATCAAATATTCTTTAAACTTATACATATCAAAAAAGTAGGGAGATTGTTAGAGATACTTTAAGTGCTTCAAAAACCCTCATTTACCTCTCTAATAATTAATTCCTGAAGTTTTATTGTAATCTTCTTAATTGAATTATTTTTTTAAGGAACTCACGAGTTATCGAGATGAACTTGAACATTACATCGAGTCGAGTTTGAGTATTTATCATGAAGACTCGTCGAGCTATCGAACCAAATTCGGTCTCAATCTAAAACATTCGAGCCAAGTTCGAACTCGATTTGACTCGTTTAGAACCCTAGTTGAGGGTGATAGGAAAGGGACGTTGAGGGAGCGTTGGTTTCATATCCAACCGTAGGGAAGAGGGGAAAACATAAAGGGAAAATATTTTGGGTAAATTTGTATAGGAATTTACGGGTCAGCAAACGGGTTAAGCCGTTAAGGGGATATTCTAAGTTTCATCATTTTTCAGGTGGTTAATCGTACCTTTTTTAAAATAGAGGAGCAACAGAAGAAGTTTTCATTAAATCTCAGCGTATTTTTGTAATATGCCCTACCAATTGATCATTGCAATTATTTGATGCGGAAAAAAGCTGGAAATTTCAAAACTTACAAACTCAAATTATTTCCATGTCCATATAATTAGGCCAATTTTAAGTCAAACTTAACAGCTTCCTATTCAGTTTGACTCGATTTTTCCTAATTGTTTACATTAAAATAAATGAACGACTCAAGCTCAAATCAAACTCAATTGATTTAGAATTTATTTCTATTCATTTATATAATTTTTAAGTTAAATTTGAATAAAAATTTAAATTTATTAAAATTATTAAGTCGAACATAAATTATCTAAAACTCGGTTCAACTCGGTTTGTTTTCAGGCTTACACATAACATAATATAGATGTAAATTGAAACAATGCGATTAATAGGGCTGTAAATGGGTCGGGCTGGACCTGAGGTCTTTAAGTTTGAGCTCAGCCTGTTAGCCTATCAGTACTATTTGGATTCGAGCTCTAATTATTCGAATCCATTATGTTAGACTCGAGCTCGACTCAAATAGTTCGATAGACCCGTTTTGAAACTTTATAAATTAGTATTCCGTCAGTTCACCAAAGATTGGTCTATTTAATTTTGTTGTTTTAAAGTTCAATATTTGACTCAAATTTTAATAAAGATAAATAATTTAAAAAAAATTAGAAAATATATATTTTGAAAATTTAGATGTCAAATTATGATATACATATGAAATATTTTATTTTCAATGTATAAACATTCATGAAAAAAAATCATGGATTAAATACTGTGAAACTGTCGAAACAAATGGTTCAATCTTTGGTGGACGGAGGGAGTATATAATTGGCCTACCCGCTTCGCACCAGCTTGGGCACAAAATATAGAAAGTATGCCTGTGCCACATCCAACATCAACCACAACCTATGAGAAAAAAAATTCACGGACAGCTTCGATCAATAGTGTATATGCCTCATTCACCAAACAATATGTGCAACAAATTTTTACTTTATTTCCTTTAACATAGACTTGATATGCTTGTTCCTTCAGATGACAACAAATATAATTGCTTGCAGTAGGTGGGAGATGTTTATTACAAATATCTGAAAACTATGTCAAAAGAGAATGCAACACATTCATCATTTTGAACATACAGCAGACTTATGCTGAGAAAATTAGAGATAATGACTCGGTGAATACTACAGCAATGACATTACTTTGCCTTCAATGAAATTCTGATGTTCCATGACTGCCATCTTATAAGCATTTGTCCGCACTTGATCCTGAATGATTAAATGAAAAACAAGATTAGACAGTTTCCATAATATGTCAACCAGTTCAGAGTAGAAGGCTTCGAACTTGGAAGTACCAAGATTCCAAGAATTAGGGAAATACACAACTCTCTCACAGTCACACACGTGGACATGCACAAGCTAATGTAGCACATGTGAATGCAGGGATTGGCAACTACGAATAGAAGAGACGTCTACTAAGAATGAGAATAGTAAACTAACAAGAGCAAGTAAAAAGAAGCATAGAAAAAACGAAAAGCAAATTTCATACCAAGAAAAGCAGACAATCTTGCATAGAATCAGTAAGGTTAGAGAGTGAGCGACCTTGATCATCTCTTCATGGATGCCCACGTGGGCGTAGGAATGGAAATACGCCATGTCAAAGTCGGTGCAAGGAGGAGAACTCTTTTGCGGCGGCGGCTGATACTGGTGGTGGTTCAGGGACTGGTCGTGAACCCTAAGGCGGTTGGGATCACGTGACCTCCTACCTCTCCTCCCTCTGCGGCCAGTCTGGTGGTTACTGTGGTAGCCATTACTGAACTCCGGGCTACCGTACATGTTTCGCTCCGTCTCTCGACTCGCCAGCCGCCCGATTCGCTCGCTCTGAAACTGGTAGTGCTCGGAGATGGAGAAGAGAATGAGAGAAGACTCTCCTGACCGAGTGGCAGGCCGGAGGAGAATGGAGGAGTCTCAACAAAACGGCGCCGTTTCAATGTTAGGTTTAAATGCGACGGGACAAACAAACGAGCCCTCTACATGCGATTCCAGCTCCCCTACTTTCTCTTTTAGGGCATTTAACCCCCAGACTAACATTATTGTCAAAGGGAGTCCTCCAACTGTCTTTAGTAAGCAGTTAGAAGTATTGAAACTTTCTTTGTTTTTAAAGTAGTAAACTTCAAGTTTACCCACTTACCTTTCTGATTATCTTATTTTAAGAATTTATTCTATTAAAATCTCATAATTTTAGTTTTTGTCCTAATCAAGTCCTACATTATTAAATTGATCGTCAAATTTAACGATATATTGTAAAAAATGATAATTTCCGTTACTAAACTTTTCACATCATTCACTTTACACCCTATAATTTAACTTTTCACATCTCTCCTAAATCACCCAACTCTCCCTTTGTTCACTCTCTCTTCATCATTTGTCTCACCTTACAGACTTCTTTCACCCACCATCTCTTCTCAACCCACGCTCGGTCGCAAAAAAAAAACAACCCGAGCTCGCAAACCTTTGAGCCCTCCGAGGTAGAATCATTGGACATTCTGTTATGGATGTAAATCGATCGTCGCCATCACTAGAGGCCAAATACTATGTCTTCCCCGCTCTCCCATGAGGCTAACTGCCACTAGAAGCAACTTAGACAATCCATTCCAAATAAGAACGAAAACAGGAATAAAATAACAAAAAATATAAAAATAGGAACAATAAATATGAGGAAGAAAACAATGAAAGAGGAAATTAAAAATTAAGAAGGAAAATGGAGAAGAAAGAGACAAGGTTGGCCCGGATCCGGTTGAAGCGGGACCCGGCCACCGAGCGAAATTCTTATAGGAGTTAGGTTTTTTAGAGAGAGTTTTTTATGAGAGTTTTTTTAGATAAAGAAATTTTCTGGCCAAAATAATTACAGTAACTAATATTGTTATGATAAAAATGTTAAATTCACTCTCATGCTTAGGTTAGATACTCATCACTTTAAAAACAATATCTAATACATGGGTTTTTTTATAAATTTTTCTTTGGAGTTCTATAACGTTTCTTAACTTGAAACATTATGTTTAGCCTCTAATTTTATCATTTAAGTTCATAATTCTATTGACAATGACGTGATTCTGACTCCATTGCTTTTATTGACTATGTCACTTCTGTTGTAGAGGTTGCATTAGTGACATAAATTGTAAATACTTCCTCATATACATAATTAATTCAATTAATTATTTTCTTCATGCTTTGACAGAGTTTAGTCAAAGCTTCGAAAACATATAAGAAGGCAAAAAAAAAAAAAAAAGTTTTTTAACTTCAAACATTATGTTTGGTTAGAGGGTTAAGCTGGGATAAGAATTTTTTTTTCTCATTCTTATCTTTTATTTATTGTTTGGTGTGTATAAGAATAGGATGAAACTTATCCATTTTACCTTTTTTATCCCATCAAAATAGGAATATATTATCCACTACTTTCCACGTGATAAGCTGGAAGAAAAAAAAAAATCCTATTCTCAGTACTGTCGCTCTCCTTCCAAATTCTCAGCCTTTGTTCTTCCCTCATTGTCGCAACCCTCTCCTTCACCAACATCATGTCGGCATTGCTTCTCCGGCGTCGAGATGCTTACCGGAGATTGAAAATTGGTAAGCTCATGCTTTTTTCTCTCTTCTTTTTAGTAGATTTTGGCTAGGGTTTCATCTAATTTCATACATATCTGTCAATTTTATGCTGGATCAAGTTCAGAGTCTACTTCTCCGGCACCAACGTACGTTCCCATGTCTGGTTCTGCTTTCACCGGATTTACCTCTCATACTTGATTTCTGGACTGTTTCTCAACGAGAGGTTTGAAAATTCCTGTGAAAATCAGTAAAAATCCCTACTAGTTTTGTTTCTATTTTTTTTTCATTTTTTTTTTTGTGGCTCCATCTTCACTGCTTTAATTTCTTGTTAGTTTCTTCAGCGTCTGCTTATCCTAGGTCCAACATGTTTGTCCTCTGCGTGAACTCCCCCTTGTAAAAGTCATATATTTGGCTTCTTTTGCCAATAACACTAATTTGCAATCCAAGTCTGAATTGGACTTCTCCTTTCGACACATGTTTTGTTTGTTTTTTGTATCATCTGTCAACTTCAACTAATTTAATGTCCACTCTTGTTTTTTTTTTTTTTTTGGTGAAAATAGGATGTTGCTCCTTTTATTAGTTTGTGTAAATTTCACTAACTGTAAAATTTATCTTCTTTACTGCATAATCATTATCATTTTTTTTTTCTCTAACTAAGTTACAACTTTTCCACTAAACTAATGCGTATTATGATGTCCAAGAATAAGGACAATTTATTTAAAGTCATTGCTTGAATTGAGTTGCTCTGTTTGTGCAAATTCATTTATATGGGATGTGCTTATTTTGTTTTTTTTTTTTATGGTTTGTCCACTTAGTATTTTTGTGTAATTAAAAATGTTGTAGGAATTGATAACAAGTTAATTAGTGAATTTGAATATTTGTTGATTGAACAAATGTGGATGGAGTGGATCTCTTTACTACTTACTACTTACTACTCACTACTTACTACTTACTATCCTATTAAGACCCATAACAAGATTATCACTGCATGTGCACTTCTACACAACTTTATTAGAAGAACAATGTCTGATGACCCATTTGAGCATTTGTTAGATGAAAGCACCTAACATGAAGACATAGAAGAAGCTAATAATATTGGGGCACTAGAAACAGATTCGGCATGGACTGCTTGGAGAGACAATCTTGCTGCTGAGATGTGGCATGAATAGCTCAATAATAGGCAACATGTCTACGAAAGAGCTTGATCCTTCTGTTTTTTGCTTTAGTTTTATTGGTTCATTCATCACATGATTTTTTGTTTGGACTTGAAGGCAACTTCTTGTATCAAGTTGGAACGTCAAGTTGGAAAGATGTTCGGTCAACAAATATGAGTAGTATTTAATGGCTTGATAACTTCTAGTGGATAGAGGAAACATGTGAAACATTGTTTGTTTTTTGTTTAATTTGTTGCTTGTTTTGTGAATTTTGATATGTCAAGTCTCTCGGTCTTGTTAGGCTTGCTGTTGTTGAAAGAAAATGGAGCAAAAAGTTTGTGTTTAGAAAAGTAAGAATTTCTTTTTATCTACAACTACCATTGTAAAATTTATCGAGTTTTTGGTGTTCGTCTTCCATTTTTTTGTTGTATACACTAGTAAGATTTTAATCCAAAAATTGTTAGGATTTTTATTTCTCCATTTTAAATCTAATCATGACAAGTTCTATTTAATTCTAAACTTTTTAACAATTTTTAACGAATTTAATAGAATAAACGAGTAGCCCAACTACTACTTATATAAAAAGAATTATAGTTTTAGTTAATATATAAGAAGGTAAAAAGATGTCATCCCATTCTTACGAGCATCCAAACGCAGTGTAATTATATTTTTCAGTTATCATATGTACATGTAAAACCAAATAAAGAATGATATACAATATTATCTCATTCAATCTCATCCTGCATCATCCTACATTATCATATCCAGATCATCTTATCTCGTGTCTGTCTGCATATCCTTACAACCAAACAAACCCCAAGTGAATGTCTTAAGTTCAAATATTTTTCCACCACTTACTTTTAAAAAAGGATTAATCACCTATAGAAAAATGATTAATCTATTATATACGTTTTCTTACCAACAAATGAACTTTTATATTCTACCACATCACATTTTTCGTTTTGTTCATAACATTCATTTTTGAGTACTCAATACATAATTTTAGACCCTTTTAAGGTTTGAAAGTATAAATTCCAAAAGTTCACACACAATTGATACGATTGATAATTTTGTTTTTTCAAACTTTTTCAGAAAGGTAATTTAGATTAAAATACTTTTTACGTAAAAATCAAATATCGCAAATAAAAAGGTCATAATATTTCTACCAATCTGAATTCAAGTGTTTTTTTATTTTTTAGGTCAAGATCGACATTGAAATGGTATGAACTAGGGGGTTTAAATGTTCAGTATTGTACAATTAGGGGTTGATTGGTACAAGTCCATAACTCAGAGGACTTCAACAACGAGGAAGGGGAGAAAAAAGTTGAACTCCTACGTGAACCCTGGCTTCCCCTTAAACCCTTCAAAAATTGTGCCCCGAAACCCTTCGGCTCTGCGTCGACTCCGACCAGTGAACAGCCGTTTTCACCAAACCAAAAGCAGCGGAAGCGATGGCCGGGCTTGCACCTCCGGCAACCGCAATACCGACCGATGCATCGATGGCGAAGCCGAGCAAAGCAGACGAGAAGGTTGACTACATGAACCTCCCTTGTCCGATTCCTTACGAAGAGATCCACCGTGAATCATTCAGTTAGTCTCTCAACCCTGGTCATACTTACTGGGTTTTTGCTTAATCACAGTTTTCTCCGTTGAGTTGTATACTTCTGTTCGTTGTTTTGTCGATTACAAACCATCCCTTCTTATATTTTCGTCACGCTAGTGGAGCTATGTGGTTTTCAAATAGTGAAATTGGTGAAATTGGTACTCCTTGCTCCAAGAATTTGAGTTAACATGGATATTTTGTAACATCTGTGCCATCAATTGCTGGTTCTTCAATCTGAACTCTATGTTCAACCGCCTACAGAAGTACGTTGGCATAGTTATAGTTAATCTGAATTTGATCTGAGCTTCCGAAATCAGAAACATCCAATGTGGTTCATTTTGCTTGATAGTGTAGATGGGTTTGTAGCTTGAGCTTTCCCTAGAGATGTATATTGCTAGCATCCTTTTTGGTTAATTTACTAATTAACCAAATAAACCTCATATGTTCAAACTGATTGTGGAATTAACAACTTATAATCACACACGTCATATCTAATCTTTTGAATATGTGTGCAGTGTCTTTGAAACCAGAGCTTTTTGAAGGATTGCGTTTTGATTTCACGAAAGGACTAAATCAGAAATTCTCCCTCAGCCACAGGTAGGATTGCTTGTATTTTCAATGATTTTCGTATTTTCCTTTGGTTGTATGTTTGCTTTGTCATATAATGCGTTTTTTTCCCCTGATCGGTTATCAGTTTGACTATGGGACCCACAGAAGTTCCTTCTCAATCTCCTGAAACCATCAAAATCCCAACTTCAAATTATGAGTTTGGTGCCAATTTCATAGACCCGAATGTAGGTATTTCTTTCTAGTATCTATGCAGTTTAAGAACCTCTTACTTATCCGTGAAAATCTGTTGGATCTAGTGGTTGATTATGTAATTTCCTTTTCCAGTTGATGCTCATTGGAAGGGTGTTGACTGATGGTAGAGTTAATGCCCGGGTGAAGTGGGATTGGACTGATAAACTCACTGTTAAAGCTAATGCCCAGGTGCACCATATACTTCATCCTTTTTTTATTCTTCCTCTTTCTTTTGAGTGAGAGTTGGTTCTCTGGCAGTTCAGCTGATAATCACTTTTTGTCTTTCCCAGCTCACCCATGAGCCTCACATGTCCCACGGCATGGTGAACTTTGATTACAAGGTGATTATTCTTACAAAGACAATTAAAGATTGTGATTTTTTCTGTGGATGCAATGTTGTTTGGTTTTCCGTAAATGACATACTTGATATACCCACTTTCTCTTTTCCTGTTCTTATCGCATTAGCATTGTTTGTGTTGATAATATTTTAGTATGCAATAGTTCTGCTAACATCATGCTCCTTGTGTAGGGAAAGGACTATAGGTCGCAATTTCAACTGGGTAATGGTTCTTTATTTGGAGCTAGTTACATACAGGTAAAGGCATTTAGCTGCAATCTCTAACTTTAACTTTCTGGAACTTATCTTGATGCGTTTCATACTTTTGTGTAGTATTTATCCCTTTAAATTCAAACTGAGCAATTTTATTGATTTTTTTGTCATGGTTCCTAAACTATTTCAGAGTGTGACACCCCATCTGTCCTTGGGTGGTGAAGTGTTTTGGGCTGGTCAGCACAGAAAGTCTGGCATTGGTTATGCTGCTCGCTATGAGAATGATAAAATGGTGATGAAATTCTTCTCATGGTCGCATACCTGCTTTCTTAACTAATCATTATTCTAGTTACTTGTTTCTATTGTATGTCATCTATTAAACATTTTAACCCATCTTTCTCTCTTGCTGTAACTATTTCAAGTTTTTAATGTGGAATCAATTATTTAACTTTCTGGAATCATTGAAACATCTGAATGCAGGAATTTAGATGTCAAGGTTACTGTACTTTCAGACC
>JBBYHH010640859.1:0-10417 GCA_038382905.1 Daphne laureola
TGGTTAGGAATGCCTTAAAACCTATCAAACGCGTTAGAATAGATAACTTAAGAAAAGTTTTTACAAGTACGGGTTTTTGGGCACACCACAACTTAGAATAGTCTAGCAAACGACATCGACCTTCCGCCGCCAGCCCCAAACCGACCGTCTGCCACACCAAAAGCTTCCGCAGCGAGCGGTGGGCGGGGGTGACAATGACAATCTCAAATCATATGTTATTGTACGTAGCCAGGGAAAAGGTTGAATCAAAGAAAATAAAAAAATTGTAAAGTTGTCAAAGAAGAAACTATCAAAATTAGATCTGAAATTCAAGATATAGTCATTAGATTCAGGGGGGGAAATTATTGTCAATTTAGATAATCATCAGGCAGATCAAGCAAACAAAATTAATAAGGAATGTGTAGAAATGTCTCTCCTACACAGAAGTCAATACGGTTAAAAATGCCAAGAAAGTCAAAGAATGAACCTAAAAGGTGCAAGTAAAAGTGCTTACCAATAAAGGCAACGTAATAGAAAAGTTAAATGGGAAAATCCCACCACAAACTCCAAGGGGCTATTTGATATACTACTCGCATCAATTCTGGACACATTACTATTAGAGATGCACTAATTCCATAAATATAGACACTTAATCTGATAAAAAAGCAATCAAAAGTGTTCTAACCCAGATTTTTAAAGGAGAAACCATCTAAACGACAACCGATTCTGTTTGTTTGAATTATTTTTTTGCTGCATGGTATTGCAAAAGCTCTTCGGAAGACATGTTATTTTTTTTAATGATACTCCCTCCATCTTAAAAAAATACATACATTTATTTTCACTATTTCACAATATTTAATCTATTATTTTTTCATGAGTGTTTAGATATTTTATTTAACATTAAACCTAGACAAAATAACTTCTAAGAATGAATTTAGCTCATTCGCAACATTAAGAAATTAAGCTAGCATTAGCACCATTCAGAATACAACAAAAACTCCATCAGAGGGGAAAAAACAAAAGAGGAGCATCAGAACAATAAAAAATGATAATATCGATCATAGAGAAAATAACAGTGATATGTTGTAGTATAAATTCTTTTTAGATTTGAGGCAAAAGGATGGGAAAATGCAAAAGAAAACTGTTCTTGTATATACTCATATTATGTGTTATTAAGCAACACTATTTAAACACTACCATTTAAACAAATAAAAGGAAAAAAATAAAGAAACGCACAAGAGATAGAGCTCCACTTTCACATGTTAAATACCCAAAAATAAAAAAGATCACCTCACTTTCTAAGACAAAAAGAACAATTATTGGCAAACAAACTGAGCTGATGTATATTAAAGAAAAATAAAAAAAGGAACATATGAAAGTAAAATATAATAATAAACAGTGCCTAGTAAAATTCATTTCCATATAGGAATGCGAAGTACGATGATGTATGAGTACTTTTTTATGAGATGAAAGTAAGCAACACAGACCATCCAAGCAATATGTGTTAATTTGTGTCATGCTCAGAAGGGTTGGGATGTGGTTAGCCAATATGCGTGCTGCATGTCCCTGAAGCAGAACCAATTTTAACTCAACAATTTTAGTGTTACATGATGTGATAATCAAAGATTTCAAAATCATTTGCAGAAATACATTCTTTATATATAATGAATTGGTGAGCAGTTGACTTGTGCAAAACAAATGTGTCTAAGTTTTTATATGTTTATATGTATTTTAATTTCTTTTTTTTTGCTATATGGTATTTCAAAATCTCTCTGTAATGATGATTTACATATCAGTGTCTATGTTTTTTTTTTTTTTTTAATTAGGTGGATGGTTGGTAATGATGAGTACCTGGTTGGGTGAAGAGACGTCTCTTGTTAGGTGGATTAGCTGTATGAGATTGCTCTGTTTTAGACTCTGTCTCAGTTGCTTGTGGTGATGTTGGAGGAGGAGTATTAGTCACTGTGGGATGGTCTTGCACTTCTTAGGATGAGAGCTGTTGTGGAACTTCTTGTGGAAGAGTATCTTTCCACACATTATCCACCATGAACTGAACGGCTCCTTCCTTGGAGCATTTATCGAATCGAATTTGGAAGATTCTTGATTGACCTTTGAGTGCTTCTATTGGCGGTGGAATTGTTTGAGGTCTGTGTAACCAAGTTCTTTCACCAGCTTATCGCAGTTGATCTGGAGAAATACGATGGCTGCTGGATTAAAGAAGGTGGCAGTTGCTATAGATGTGTGGTCGGCAATTGTCACTGTAAAAGAGAAGCTGCAAGAAGAAAATGATTTTAATATCTTGTCATTGTAATCACGATTTGTAAGATGCTTTTAGAATAGTAGGTATATCTTACATGAGGTTTGGTTCTGTTGTGGAATTGGAATGAGTGAGACATGTAAGTCTGTGACCGACTTGCTGTAGCTTACGACGGCAATTGGGGCATGCTTTGTAGAACCATTCTTTGTTTTGATCGATTGTGGTCACAGTTGCTTTACATGTGAATTGAACTTTCTAAAAAATAAAATATGTGTTTTATTGTAATTATTAATAAGTAAAAATGGCATTTAATTAGATTTTGAGTCGGTCAAGTGTTACCTTGTACCATTCTAGTTTTTCTGCAACCAAAGCGGCCAGTGCGAATCTGTTTCTGTACTTTTCCTTTTCTTCATCTTGAAATTCTTGGTGCTCCACGGATAACATTGGAGTTGATGCGTCTTTTTCTTGGAATCTATGTAGTTGAAATATTGTCATGTAAGGGACAAATAGATTTGGAAAGAATGTTTAAAAAAATATAATGTACTTTTACTGGGCAATCAGTTCTGCTGTTTCCTTTATATCCGGGTTGATATAGATGTGAGATGCTGAAGTTGTCATGAGTTGCAATTCTCCTAGGAATTATGATCTATAAATTGTAACAATTATGTAAAAATTATGTAGATTGTGTGAAAGGTGTGGGATTAACATACCTGTCCACTGTGTGACTCTCATTGATGCTACTACAATGATGACCGGTTGAGGCATTGCGTTTGTTGTTTCAACTTCAAAAGATGTTGCAATGTTATTCCACAAAGTGCATTCTATATGTTGCCTGCTGGGAATAAAACCACATATGTTTCTTGTATGACAATAAAATATGTATGACAATAAAATATGTTTCTTATACTTTAGATATGAATACATACCTGATGCTTTGTAATTTGAGTTTTCTGCGAGTTGAACCCTTTGATGTCAAGAGGTTAGAAGCAGCTACGAAGCGACCAATGAAATCTGCATTTCATAAATAGTGTTAGCGAGGAAGGTGCGTAGTAGAGAGGGTTGTTTCACTGATTTTTATAAGCACTTGTGAGTTGGGTGTTGTTGTTTAGTCTTGGTAAGAGTTGCTCATATGAGATGAAGTTGAAGTAATGACAGGGGAAATGTTCTTGGGGTATTTCCTGGAGCTTAGTTGCTCTTCCAAGTCTAAGTGCTGTTTGATGAGGTGCCACTTTGTATGAAGATTTTGCTTTGACACATAAGTAGTTTGTTATTTTGTAGCATGCGTTTGGTTTAGTGTGATGGTCAAAGTAAACTTTGCCACTGTAGTTCATGGCAGCTTCAATTGCGTCTCCCTGTAGAAAAACAATGATGAATAGTGAGTGTTATGAGTGTAAATGCTGATTGTTAAGGGTATTTAGTGTATGAATTGCTTACATATCTGTCAATGAAAAGGCAACAGTAATCATTGATCTTTGAAGTCTTGGTGTTAAATTCTGTCCATTTTCTGTATAGACGGACTTCTATTTCACCATCATGATCTTTTGGTTTGAGATCAACAACTTTTTTACCTGTCATTCTAGAAAGGGAAAGAAGATGTTGTTACTATAGCAGTTATGCATAGAAATATACTTGAATAAACAATATAATGCATAGAAAATAACGTATGAAATAAGATAAGTAAATGAAAATGAAATGCATTAATTTAAATGAAACCTGTAGAAGCTCTATTTTTCTAAGAAAATATGAGTACACTATGTTTTTTGTGTAATTTGTTGGGCGATTTTCTTGTTTCTTTATGAGGACTTTTAAACCATGAGGAGATGTAGCTCTAGAGAATGCCACATATAATTGTCCATGGCTAAAGATTGGTTCTGGTAGATAGATGCCAATCTTATTCAGTGATTGCCCTTGATTTTTGTTGATCATCATGACATACCACAATTTCACTGGGAACTAGCACCTCTTGAATATGAAAGGTAACTCGGGATTTTGATATGAGAGCAAGATCCTTGGTATATAGGTTTTTTGACCAATTTTGCTTCCTGTTATAACTTGTGCTTCTATAACTCTCATCAAGAGTTGTGTAACGATCATCCTTGTTCCATTGCATAATCCTACAGTCTGATCACTATTTCTGAGTAGCATAATGCGGGTTCCAACTTTCAATTGCAGTGAATGATTTGGCAAACCAGTAAACTGTAGTGTGTTCAAATACTCAGGAGGATATAAGATTTCTGCTTCACCGTGGTCGCCGGCCAAAGGAGTGATTGAATCAGAGCTCAAATATGTAGTTGCTTCACCGGGCAGTAGAACTAAAATCTTCTTGTTTATGACATCAGCAGTTTCATTTTTAGGGCAAACGATCGTCTTCTGACAAAGTTGTTGAGGGTTAGGATTGATAAGTGTATTGTGGTCATATATAAACTTTATGAGTTTTTCAAGTGCATCATCCTGATCTTCAATTACAAACTTTTCGGGGATTGAGATCCACTTGATATCTTCAGGATCTTCCTCATCTGGTTCACCGATAGTTCCATCTCCGATTTCAAGTAACCATGAGGAAAATTCTGCAACTTCTGATCTTTCTTCTTCGGTGAGGTCAGGTCGCATAAGTCTCATATTTTGTGTCAGCTTGCAAAGTTTAAAATTCTTCCATAAGGTAGACCCAACTATTGAAGATGATATGATGTCTAGTTTTGTTCCAGCTCGATTAACAGGGAGAGTCTGTCTAAAATCTCCTCCTAGTACAATGGACTTCCCTCCAAAAGGAATATTAGGTTGATCAAGGATATCTCGTAATGATTTGTCCACTGCTTCAAAGTATCTGCGGTCATTCATGGGAGCTTCATCCCATACTATCAATTGTGTTTCAGTAAGTAGCTTAGTAAGCTGGGTTGATTTCTTTATGTAGCATATGGATTCGTTTGTAGCATTCAGTGGGAGTTTGAATCTGGAGTGTGCTGTGCGACCAGATGGTAATAAGAGTGATGCAATCCCAGATGAGGCAACTGCTAAGATGATTTTACCAGCACCTCGCAATGCCGATATAATGACTTTTCATAAAAACGTCTTACCTGTGCCCCCATGTCCATAAACAAAGATTAGTTCTTGTTGTCCAGTGGTGGAGGCTGCCATGATTAGATCATATATAGTCTTTTGATCAGTATTGAGCTGTGTGACCAAGACTTCATGTTCCGCTGAAAGAGCAATTCTATCATAACTTGTCTCTTCCATGAGCAATCTATTTGTCAATTCATCTAAAAGATTACATGGAGGCATTGGTAGGCCAAACTCTGCAAGAGATGAACCATTTTAACTCAGCAAAATCTGAATCTCATATAACACATAGTCGTGCAATTGTTGTTTGTTGACATGTAAGTTAACAATTCGCAAGTGTGATGCCAGTCACATTGGTAAATCATCAGTCATTTGATGCCAATGATTGTTCCATATCGCGGTAGGATTTGAGATATCCCAGAATCTGAGCATATGAACAAATAAGGTTCTCAATTCTGGACCAGTTGCCCATTGTGCAACTTCATTCAATGTTGTGTCCCATTTTCGATCATCTCCTGGTATGCCCAATGCTTCACAAGCTAGTCGATATGTACGATACATAGAGTTTCCAATTGCTCTATTCTCATCAAATGTGCTGCAACCTTTTCTGTGACTGAGTAACATCCTGAGAAAATATTTCACCAGCACTTGGGTGTACATACGCTAGTCTCCCAATTTGGTTTGAGCATACCATGTGTATTCTGATGGAAAGTCTACATATGTGAGATGATGACCTCTTGGATCAATTTGGTTTGTGTAGAGCCATCCAGTAAGTGTAGTGCGAGCAGTCAACGGATTATGGGCTATAGATTCTATTGTCTGGTGTGGACGGAAAGTAACTTGTTGCATAAGTGGTAGATGAACAACAAGAACTTGCACTGGTGGATCTCTTTTATGTATGTCAAATTCAAAGATTCTCCAAGATGCTTCATGGGGACAGATGAAGCGTGCATCAACAAAATTCTGAATCTCATTAATTTGGTGCCTCTCATCTTGTTCAGGCGGATGATCATGCCTAAGTGACTTTACTATTCTTGCTCTTATACGATCAGTGCCTTTGGATATATACTTGAATAAATATTTGATCATCATATTGCGCCCATAATATTCCACATTTATGTGAGCATGGAATCTCAAAGAAAGTTCTCTGTTGTAAGGAACCACAAAAGAATTATCAAGATCCATAACATGTTTTGTCACAGAGATCCCAGTATTTCTTCGTCTATAGTGTACGTACCCATTGATGTCAAAGAAAGTACTTGGCTCGTACATTTTAGGATACTTCTTAGAGCATTTATTATTTTCCATACATAGAGCGTCAGGCTTGGCAGGACCACATGGTCCGTGCATCATGAACTCAGTGACCACTCTATATCCTTCTGGATCTTCTCTCTCATTAGGTATTTCTGCAGATATAAACTTATCAACTTGATCTTTTGTTGTTATTCTAGCGTTACTGGTAACCCAAAGCAAAGATAGCTTCAAGTATAACACTGCATAAAAGAAAATAAAGAATATTTTATGTATCAATGATAGATAAAATAAATAAAAAGTAAAGATAGCTTCAAGTATTTTTAATAGGTAGAACTAAAATTAAAAGCGAGAAAATCTGAAAATTAGTTAAAAAGGAAAACATACCGGCTGAAACTTCACCAAAGGGTTTGGTATTTCTCAAGCATTTGACAAAATCTTGTACCTTAAGCTGAAAAATTCTTGCAATGATATCTAGTCTGTCTTCAATTTTCATTGTTCGGTAAGCGTCAATGTATCTTTTAATCTCTGGCCATTTAGTATTGCAAGTAAAAGTGATGAAGTATTGTGGGTTTCCATGAACACGACAAATCGCCAACGCATCTTGGTAGTGTTTGTACATGTATCGTGGACCACCAGTGAAGGAAGAAGGCAATATTACTCTTTTACCTACATCATTACCATCTGTATCTCCACGTAATAATGCATCATGCACACCTTGGAAATATTCAATTCTTATATCATTTTGCTTTGATTCAATATAATCAAGTCGGCTCTGCTCAATGCAAATATAAGCATTTACTGCGTATTGCTGGAATAATCCACCTCCTCTTAGAAGCAGAGAATATACATTAAACCGATAATGAAGATGAAAACTATAGAACATTCTCATGGTCAGGCGCTTTTGCCTTTGTCCTCATGTGTCAACCAATTCCATATCAGCAGAGTATCCTGCCTCGCCAAATATGAAAAGGAGTGGAAATTGTAAGGCCATGTACAACTGATGTAGTTTGTTCACTCTTTGTGGTCTGCCTTCCTTGGAGTAGATAATGATGTCATGGTCATTCCTACATGTTGGGCCGTTGTAAAAAACTATGGCGCCAAGAGTACCTTGTCTTGGAAGACTGTATTGACAGAAGTTTTTTTTACTGTATAATCTGATCTTAAAGTCCGAAATCTGGTGAGCAGTACACATATCCCTTGCAGTTCTAAATAGTTTCACCAATTCATTATGCTCATCTAATATCTTTATCAAATCTTGCACAATATCTGGTTTCAACCGAGAGTGATTCTTTCAAGCAAAATGATGCATCCTATTTGGCACTTCATTTTCAGTGTCATAGAAATAGAGTTGCAGGAACCTAGGATTTTCACCTACAGGAGGACAGAGAGAACCCATCCAATGACTGATTTGCCCTTCTACTTTAAACACGTATGGTCCTCTTCTGTTATTAATTGCTTCATCAACTTTAGCTCCAAAAGATGTCATTGAAAACATCATATTATATGCTCTAATATCCTCCATAAATTCTTTATCGCTGATTAGCTGTTTAATAGCAGTAGGAGGATCTATTGGAAGAGGGAGAGCAACCTTTCCATTGCCACAACATTGATTATATCTTAACCGTTTATCTGGGAAGTTCCTTTTTACGCGTTCTCCATGTAACAGTATCTGCAACTATTGTTACAATCACCTAGATCAACATATAAAGATGAAACCAATGTTGATCTAGAAGATGAAGGCTGAACTTGGCAAATGGAAGATAACTCTGACATTTCATGGGCGGAAAAAATATCTTCACCATAATGAGAACTGGTCTGAGCTGCCACATTCATAGGCTCACCACTAGTAGACCCAAAACAAAGAAAGGGAGAGCTACTCTTCGTTGGTAATATTTTCTGTCTAGTCCTTTGTTGCAACGGGGAAGCATAACCAAGCACATTAAATTCATTGTTGATTGGACAGTAGTTTGGTGAATCAATATTGCTAGACAATATGCGTTTACCATTTTCATTAACCATTGTTTGAGAGAATGGAGGAAAAATACCACTCGTTAAAAAAATGCATATAGCATATGTAGATTCACAATGACAATATAACACAATCATCATACCAAAATCAATGAAGTTGAGATGCATCAGTTTATTAAAATCAGACATGAAAGATCTGAAAAAGAAAAGGGAAAACTAAAAACATAAGATTATTACCTGTGATCTTCCCAAATGTTGATTGCATGCAAGAAAACAAACAACTGCTTCAACCTAAGAAATTAAATAACAAACACGTTTGGATTAGTATTTTCTTTAAAAAAAAAAGTTCGCATATAGTAATTGATAAATTAGGAGCTGCAGATATTTGTAGAGAAAAAATCAATAAAGTTGAGATGCAACAGTTTATTAAAATCATACATGAATCTTTGTTTCTCACAATTCATACTCATTTTAGCACTTATCATGGTTGTCAACTTAATCATACAGGTGGATAAATTTTTGCTGCTACTGTATCGCTCAAGATTAAGAGCATTTTGTCCGTTTTTTGAAATGGAGAGCCTCAAAGAGGAGGTTGTGGACATTGCAAGTGCACATAGAGGAACATTATTCCATATATGCTTACATGGAGGCCTGAGGAGTTGATAAAAAAAATTGAATGACTATTTACACTCATCTCAAGACAATGGTTATAAAAAATTAGAATGTCCCTCATTGTTCAAATTCTACCTTCATTATAAAAAATATGAACCAAAAAAAGATTATTAGCAATAAACAGAACAACATTTACTTGTATTGTTTAACGAAAGTATACTGATGCAGAGAAAAGGAGATTCCCTAGTTTTTTAAACCAAAATGTTTACACAACTACAACAACAACAAATGCAAGCCAACATATGCATCTGTTAACGAAAAATGAAAAGAAAATCAAAGGAATAAAGCTGAAGTACTATTCAGTTACAGCAAGAGCTCTGCTAACGAAAAATGAAAAGAAAATGAACATGCAGAAAGAGCAGCAGAAAATTCAAAAAAGAAACTAAGTTGAATACAATGGTATAATTTGAGAGAAGTATAAAATGATACCTAAACAGAAATGAACTAAGGCGATGACATCAACGGACACACATCAACAATCGCCGAGGATGGTGTGAAGAAAAGCCTGAAGATAGAACCGCTGTCGTACTCACCGGCAAAACCGAAACGCAAAAGCGAAGAGCAAGAAGCAAAACTTCTATAGGAAAAAGAATTAAAAGTTACTTTGGTCAAAGAATTGAAAGAAACGTGAGGCATATCAAAAAAAGAGGAAAAGTAACAAACGTGAGATATCGTGAAAGTCTGGTGATATTACCATATGCATATTGAAAATAACAATTAGCAAAATCATCATAGCAGAAGCAATAAAGTTGAGATACATTAGTTTATAAAAGTCAGACATCAAAGAATCTGATAAAAAGTGAAAGCATAAGATCATCATTTGAACCTAAAAAGGGCAATTAAGATAACATGTGCTAATCAGTATAAAAAAAATGATTTCACTGACAAACCAATAACTGTAACCCTCTCCCATACATATATAGAGTTTATAAATTAATTATAAATATTCCTTTCTTCTTCCAAAGTTGTGGTTGATTGCTAATCCAACTTGTCCTCTCATCTTTATACTTGGATATTAATCTAGTTCTTCTTAATGTAGGTTTAATGATGTGATTCTCCTTCAATGGGAGGAAAACCTCACTTAAAGGGAGAAAACACTTAATTGAAAAGGATCTAGCTTGTTGAATGTAAGGGAAGAAATATGCATAAAATATAAAGATAGATTCGGCCAACACTACCTTTCAATTACAAGATTGAACAATGGTGTTGAAAATGCCAAGGGAGGAGTAT
>JBBYHH010640970.1:0-18810 GCA_038382905.1 Daphne laureola
ACCAATGAGGGCCCACCACAAAGAAATAATGGCTATCAGATCAAAGCCATGTGACTAGTGGGGTAGAATTCCCACTCAGAAAAGGAAAAGTCCAAAAGAGCATTATTATTCATAGTGCTTGGCAACAAGGAGAGCATTATTGCTCAGGAGAAGATAAGGGAAGCCATTCCCTTATAAATAGAAGGCTCCGAAGGAAGAGAAGGGCATCCATAAATTTTCTACTTGAAGATAGCTCTCTCTCTGCTTCTCTTAGTTCATGTGTTGAACGTCTTTCTGTATAGAAAATATCGTTTGTAATTTACTTTGAACGTGTGTAGCTATTGGGAGCTTGGTGTGCTTGTGTGTGCATCCACCATCCTTTGTTTGCAATTGTTGAGAGCACCTGATATTCATCAGATTACTGTAAGTTTAAATCTTGTATGTTATAATATCAGTTGTGTGTTATTATTGTCAATATTACATGGGTACATAAATTTGGTATCAGAGCCAAGTTTGGCTATTAATCTGGCTGTTATAAACCTTCAATACTACTTAGTATGAGTTGGACATGCTAAAGGACCGAAGAAATAATTAAACCCCTTGTTAGTCATTCTTTTAAAGATTCCCGAAAACCTTTAGGCCTAATTTTCAATTTTCTTTAAGAATTATAGGCCTAATTCTCTACATTTGAAAAAGAACAAGGACTCTTTCAAAGAAGTCGAAAACATAGAGGTCTGAAACTTGAAAACACTAAAACCTTTAGGTCTAAATAGATATTAATCCCTGAAAACTAGTTACTTAAATCCTAAGTAAGGAAAGACTAAGACATAACATTTTTTCCTACTTTGTCAATGCTGGAAACATGGAGAAAATAACGATTAATAACAAAAATAAAATGAAATAAATGAGAAGAAGAGTAGGAATCACCTTTCACATGATCCTTCATAAATTTCCCCCTCAACCCCTCATGAAATTGAGATTGAAGAGCTTAAACCCTAGCTAGAAAATGAAGAAATCAACTTAAAAAATGCAAGTCTAATCAAATTCATGGGTGAACAAAAAACTACCTAAAACTTAGGCTAAACTCCTATATATTCTAGAACTAAAGTCCCTAAATATCCCCTAACATGTTGGACCTCTCAACTAAAATATTGAAGGTAAAATGGACTAAAAAGGTTGTTCCAACTTGGAATTTTCATGGTAACTTGGCAGGAGATCCCAATTTTAAGGTACTGGCAATTTGGTGGCGGAGGCTATGCGCAGAAGAGCATGTGCGCATATCATTCACACAAAGAAAATGAAGATCAGACGTCCCTGCAAAGGTAGGCTTGCGGGCATGCTACTTTCACCACAAGTTAGTGCGCAAGCTAGCTATTCTTCATGCGTGCAAGTAGCTCCTTGCTTTCGCCAAGAGGATCCACCATTAGCTCCCGTGCATGCCTCCCTTGAGCTTATGCGCGCAAGACATGGTGCTTGCGCCTGTGTCTTGTGTCATGCCTTGCTTCTTTCTCTTCTTTGACTCCAACACCTTTCTTTGAGCCGAGACTTTATGCTTTGCTCTGTCAATGTGTAATCTTTACCCCAAGCCCTAAAATGATGTATGATGAGCTCCAATTCACCTATGCAACCATGCACCTACAAAAGATTGACAAAAGCAAGTAAAGTGCATCTTTATGATAGAAAATGAGCTCAAATGATGAGTTAAGTGCTTAAAGCACCCCAAAAATGTGTGTTTGCACACACAACGATATATATGGGCCCAAAAGACCCGAAAGTCAGGTCCAAAGGGCCTGCGAGCTTTGAAGCTGCTTTCAAAAGCAATTTGGGCTTTTGGGCCTGTCAGCGGCCCACGAACATCAACATCTAGGAAGGCAGAGTCCCTTCGCGATAAATGAGGTCTCGAAAGCTAGGAGGCCTCAAAGATCTCCTACGAAGGCATAACAACCTTTCTTCCTACTGGAAAAGGGAATCCTTCTCGCACACAATTTCATCACCAAGGAACCCACTCTGACGCGACTCCTCTAAGGTTTTTACTATATCAACACTAATAGAGAACGCTCCAAGGTACGATACTCTCTCTTCTCCTTCTCCCTTGAGATTACTATACCCCAGTTGCCCTTCGTTCTCTAATCACCTTCACTTGATCATCAGAGTGGGTCCTCGTGCAAACAACCCCGACCTATTTCGTTCTTTGTTGCAGCTGCAGATTCTCTTCAGTTTGGACTGAGAGTATCAATTTGGCTCATCTGTGAGAAACACTTTTCTACCACATCTCACAGATACTCTGTTGGTCAGATGGCACGTCCCAGGAAGACCACAGCTCGAAATCATGGCGGACACACTGTTGTTCCCCGACGTGGTAAGAATCAGCCCCCCAACTAGGACAATGACAAGATCTTCATCCACACCACCGATGAGTCCGCTGACACTAGGGTCGATCTTGTCCTCTAGGATGACGCTCAACAAGGTGGCGGAGCCAACAGGGATCCCTCGCCGACCAATAATAATGGAAGCCCAGTGTCCCCGGTAGATGTCGCATGAGATAATGACGCAAATTCATCAACTAGCAACAGTGGGAATCCGCCACATCCTCCTCCAGCAAACAATCCAGGCGGGGTCCTGGGAGGGCAAATTTTAGGCCTCGACACGTCCTCCTTTGAGTTACTTACGGGGGCCATGATACAGAGCGTTCAAGACACCATCATCTAGACGATCCAAAAGGCAATGCTAATTAGCATGATTTCGGGACTCGTTCCCCAGGTTTCTCTGCAGATCGCTTCTACTACCCCCTTGCCGCCTAACAACAGTTCCCTCCTCAGATCCACTTGCAGGAAACTCCTTAGCGTCATAACGACACTCAGTCATTCGAGGGACCTTGGGACCCGAACCCTAGCCCCCAACCTAATCACGAGGTCTTCGCTCTGATTCTTGATGACCTTCTGAAGCGAGTTAACATCATGAAACGCCGCTATGTGGATACCGCAGTCGGCGATTCGCGCACACAAGGATCAATAGTTGATTACCTTTGGGCTCATTGCTAAGTCCATTGAAAAATGAAATCTTCTCTCGAAAACAGAAGATTGCAGCAAAACCTTCTACGACGTCGTTTATAATCCATATGGATATTCGAGTCAACATGAGATGTTTGAGTAAATTGCACCATATATACTTGAAGAGTAAAGTCTATTTTTAGTCCCTTAACTTTAACACGTATCCTATTTTGGTCCCATTTTAAGAATTTATCCTATTTGAATCCTAAAACTGAATTTTTTGTCTTGTTTTGGTCCTTCTGTCAAATTATCCGTTAAGTTGACAGTTAAATAAATGGACTTTACCTAAATACCCCTATAATTATAATCTAATTACACATTTAATAAACTTATAACCATTAAATTTTTAATAAATGTACAACCATTAAATTTTTAATAAATTTACATTTAAGTCCCTAATATTTTCTTTCCAACTCTTTAATCTCCATCTCTTCATCTGTTCATCTTCATCTCAAATTAAAATTAAAACAACCACTAGTATGGCCCCAACCATCTCCAGAGAGTACGCCCTTCTCTTCTTCAAATTAATAGTACTATTATCGATCAGAGAAGAGGATTTAACTTAATTTTTCTCTTCTTCAAATTAAAACAACCACTAGTCTTCATCTGTTCATCTCCATCTCTTCATTTGTTCACCTTCATCTATAACCAGAATTAGAACAACCACTAATTTATAAACCAGAATTAGAGATCCAGTTGACAAAAAAAGTTTTATCCATTCTCTCTCAAATTAATCCATTCCTTTATCCATTCCTCCACAATCAAACATGCTAATTATTCATTCAGTAGCATCTCCGAAAAACAACTAACAATAACATGCACATATATTGGGTTTTGTGATGATTGAAGAATTAACACTGAATTAAAATAACAATTTCCGCTAGCAACTGCGCTCAGATCTGAGTGGAGATCTAAGTGGATTCGTTTCAGATCTGGAACTATGGTGGCCGCGACTCACCGAGTGGTGGAAATCAGACGAGAAATGTTCTCTTAAAGAGCTTCCGACCTGAGCGCTCTACTACCAGTCCTGCAATGGACCGAATCCTCCCACGAACACGATTGTCATCGGGTACTTCACCCTGCTCATCGTATCGCCGGCGTCTGGCCCAAACACGTTCACCACCGGATGGTCTCTGTCTGCCCCCTCCGGCAGAAACGCCTTCGACGCCCGGTCCGTGCGCTCAGATCTACTCATCGTATCAGCCTCATCTCCGATGTTGTTCTTTCTTCCCCGCCGAAAAATGGCTGGATCGAAATCAGCCTGATCAGATCTAACTTACCCAGATCTATTTACACCTAGATCCTCATCTAATCAACGAAACGTTTACTCAATAAGACCTGCAACGAAACTTTTAATCAATGTTTCTGGCCAGCCATATTCGACCTGCAACGTCGTCGGCACTACGCTCCAAACGCCCATCTCTGTCTAGGACAAAGCTTTATAGTATGAGGACTCGCTTTTCATGTGATATGATTGCTCTGTTCTCTCATCCGTCGTCTTCGAACTGTCTTGTCAGAAATTGTTGATCGATTCTTCGATTCCTAGCTCATAGGAGATCTCTTCTGTGAAATCTATCAAAGTAAAATTGATTGGTAAAATTGGGTAAAATTGAATTTTGGGTAAATAAAAAGTATTGGGTACAATTAATAATTTTTTATTAACTTAGGGAATAAATGGTAAATAAGGTAAGAGTATTTTTATCATTTTATTAAATTAACGGAATACTTAACTCATAAATTAACAGAAGGATGAAAATAGGACAAAAAACACAAATTTAGGATCAAAATATGACGAATTCTTAAAATAGGGACACATGTTAAAATTAAGAGACTAAAAACGGATTTTACTCTATACCTGAACTATATCACATGCTGTAAATCGATACCTGAACAAAATTTTATTGTGAATGTAGTTCTAAAGTATGTCCTTGTTACAAATGTATACCTCCCTCAAAATTGTCGTTAAAACTTAACACATTTTAGTGGTGGAAATACTTAAATTAACCCTTATAATTTCATAAATTTGTTTAACACTCCTATAATTTCATAATTTAACTTTTTAGTCATAATATTTTACCACATGTTTATTATTTCATATATTCTTCCCAAATTATTGATGTATTTTTTTTATTGAGTTTAAAATATCCAAAAAATTATAAAATATGGAGAAAAGATTATCGTCTTGAAGAATTGTTTTTTTTTTTAAATAAAAACTATATTTACAAACTCAAAATATTCATTTATCAATTGCATAAAAAAATCGCATTCAATATCAAAAAGTTGAAATGCGGACTGAAATGTTGATTGGGAAACAAAATTGATTTGTTGTTACTCTAATTCAGAGCTCTCGTCTCATGGATGAAATTTGTTGGGTGTTGTAACGTTTTTTTTTTTGTATTGTAATTCAGCTGGAAAATTCATATTTTCAGGTATTGAAAGATTACGAAATTATTTGATTTTTTTTACAAGTTTTAAATATTCTTGTGAAATAAATATTGCTTTGTTTTTGCTCAAACAATAATTAATTTGCACTATTTAACTTTTGGCCAAATTACATATTATTACCTTAAATTATGTTGACTCAATCACTTAAGTACCTGAATTATAATTTGTTTTAACTAAGTCAATGAACTATGCAACGTTAATCATTTTGCCCCTTTAACCGTATTAATATTAGTTGACCTTAAGAAAAAATACGTATTATGGTCCTAAATTTTTTTCAATCTATACCTAAACACCTTAAACCTATTAGATCTATCACAAATACTCTCGTCTCCAACAAACTTTCTTCGTGTCTACCACCCTATTGCCTTATTGTTTCCGTTGTCACAACTTCCCCCTCCATTTTTTTTTTAATCTTTTCTTGCCTTTAAAATTTTAAATTTATACAAATATGATCATAAACCGTTAAGTAATTGACGGTGTTAAACTCACCGACACCGAATTACTGAGTCAAAGGGCCAAAATGCTAGGATTTAGATGATTCAGGGACTGAGTAAGCAAAATTTTAGTTCAGGAACTAAAATAAGCGAATTAACATAGGTCAAGGAAGTGATAGGTAATTTGGCCTTAATTTTTTCTCTTGTTTATACTCTATTCAACTTTAAATTCCTTTCCTTGGAAAAGATACTTAAGTAAAGAAAATATGCTCTTTTGCTCATTTATTCGAAATATTCTATTTTTTCAATATCATTATCGAAGAATTTGTACAATACCTAAAGATCTTAATATAACTATTAAATATTTTTATTTAAATTTATTTGAAAATCATAACTCATTTTGCATTTTACTTCTATAATTACTAGTTTTTTTAAATTAAAAAGTAAGTTAACGTACAAATACTATTATTGATATCGTTTTAAATATTTTAATGGTTTATTTGAAATAATACATATGTCATGTCCTTCATAATATTGAGTGAAAAAGTTAAATGATAAAAATTAGAGGGGTATTTAATATATTTCAGAAACTATAAAAAATTAAAGATTAATTTGAACATTTTCACTAAAATTTCTTTAATTTTTAATGATGGTTTTGACGGAGGTATAAATTTGGAATGATTGATATACTTTAGTTTCATTTTTATAATAAAATTCTATTTAAGCATAAATTTATAATAAAAGATATAATTTAGATATAGATAATACAATTTAATATATGAGATGTATTTAGATCACTGAAGAAATAACAAAAAGTAAAAATAAAAAAAGAACACTCGAAAATACTCCATTTGAATCAGAAGAACCGCGCTTCATTCAGCGTTGGAATTTCAGATGAGATTTTGAGGACGAGGACCATGGCGACGGTGGAGAAGGTCTTGGCCCAGATCTCGGAGAGGAAGAAGAGTATAATCGAGCACGTGAGGCATCAGATTCGCCTATTCGATCACCACCTCTCTTCCAACTGCCTCCTCGCCGGCGTAAACCCTCCGCCGTGGCTCCTCCCCGACGCCCCCGCTGGTACGTCGAATTTCCACCAGTTTCTTCTTGAGCAGAAATAACTTCATTTACGATTCCGCTCCGGAGCTCTAACTTTCCAGAGAGCGATTAGTTGCTAGAATCTTGGTTCAGTAGTGGTTAACCCTATCGTCGTTTCGCTCCCGCAAATGCTGTGCTCCTGAGAGAACAAAATTGAATCAGCTTTTTCAGAAAGGGTTATCGTATACCTTTTACGGTTTTACCTGTCAATGAGAGATTATTTTGAAGATAGCTTAGGTTCATTCCGCACCTATTTCACACAAGTTGGGTAATGCTTAAGATCTTTTGGGGTTTTAATAGAACTTCTGTAGAGAAGCTCGATTGCTTGATACATTTTTTGTTTACTGTTAGAATTTTCATCTTGTCTGTTTGCTCGTGCATTTCTACTGAATTGTGTGGACTTAGTTTCAAGGTTCTCTACTTATATTGTTTCAGAGTTCAAGAAGGAAGATCTCATCTCTGGACTGCTATTCCCACGCCCACAAACTTCAGTTCCTTGCTCTAGCAGCAGTCACCTGGGTGTTTACGAGCAACGAGTTGTTAGACCTGATAATTTACACTTCACAGATGTTTTAAGCAGAGAAATTCATCCTTTGAAGGAAGGTTTTGATGTTGACATTGACTCTTCAGCAGTTCAGTATCCTGAATCAGGGAGGTTTGCCCCAGAAACTGGCGTTGCAACTCCTGCAGATATCAAAGATCCAACTTCGTCAGGTGCTACTGTTGATCCAGTTTTGTCATTCGAAAGAGTTCAGAGATCCAGATCCAGACAGAAGTATTTGGAGCTCCGTAATAGTGGCAAAGCAACCAAGAGCAATTTTGGTGATGCCAGAAAAGTTGATGCTTGTGATCCCAACAGTGGAGGGCCCCAATTTGTGCTGCAGCAGAGTAGTCATGACGCTGTAGGTGGATCAGACATGCAAAAATCCGGCGGTAACTTATCCAAATTTGAAGGAGAGGACAAAGTTGGTAAACGCTCTAGCCAGGAAAGTTTTGGTAATGTGCTCTTTGGTAGAGTGACGAGATTTAGAATGGATAGACAGCAATCCATCTGTGCAATTGAGCCAACAAGTGGGAATAATCTTTCCGGGCATGAGGGTAATGGTGCTGTTGTCTTAACAGGCTCGCTTGGGCGGTTGGGAAATGCTGATTCTTGTGATTCCGCAAGTTTCAGCCGCAAAGTTGCATCCTCAAAGTCAGGTCAGATTGATGAGTTCGAGCAACTGAAATCAGCTGAGAACTTACAAGTTGTTAAAGGGCCGGGCTTCGAAAGTTGTAACACTGTGTGCTCTGGTTTATTTAGTGGTTCTGACCGCCAAATCAAGTCTGTATGTGAGCCGACAAATGTAGATAATAGCTCAAAACTTGAAAAGACGGATGAGGTTATGTCTACAAGCTCACTTGTCGGATCAAGACCTGTTGATTATTGTGATGCCAGGACTGTAGTTTCCCGTCTTCCATCCCTACAAACTGATGAAGTGGATGGATCACAGATCTTAAAATCTGCTTGGAGCATGAGTGCTTCCGAAGGGGGAAATGAAGAGGTACGTAGACTTTCAAACAAGAGAAGTGTGAATTTGCATTCTGGTAGAATTACGAGCTCTAGAAGTCCAAGATGTGAAAGAAACTCAAATGAGTCACCAAGCATGAATTATAACTGTGATATTGCAAAGATGGATGTGGCTATGTCCCCAGGGTCACATGACAACTCAAGGAATGAACCAAGTATTGCTGGTCAGTTATTTGAATCAGAAAAAAATTCTGGCATGAGGAGTAAAGAGATTAGAGAAATGGGAGAAACAGAAGAACACAGGGGAACCTTTCAAAGTAATGAAAATAGAAACGGCTATGCTTGCTCCAAAGTTACTCAATCCAAAAGTCCAAGCCTGCAAAATGCCAATTTGAATGAAGACTGTAAGATTGGTTCACATGGTAGTAAGCAATGCTGTGAAAGAGAATCAATGCTACAACCTGACAAAATCTATGGTTCCTCAGAACCAGTTAAATTTGAAGTAACTAAGAGTGCAAAAACAGACTGCCGGTTGCTGGAGAATCTTGTGGATCAGTGTGTGAATGAGGATTCAGGGTCACAATCTACTCTTGGTGATGCAAGATCATTTAAACACAGCAATCCATCACACAATTCAAAGCATGAAGTTATGCAGTCAAAATATAACTCCTCAAGCAAGTCTCCACGTGAAATATTGTCCAAAAGTTATACAGGATTTGGAGGTCAAGAAACTTCTGGTGCTCAAGAAAATGGACTGCCTTATACTTCATGTAGTAACATTCTTGGCCCTAGCATACAAGATGTGATCGCTATGGCCACAGATCCAGACTCTAATGGATTTGTTAAGCTTCATTCTGGCAGTTTACAATCTGTGCAGAAAGCAATTGACTTGCCTTCAAAACCAAAATCATCAGATAGGACTAGCGGATTTCTATTGCAGGATGTGGGATCAAGCCAACAGTGGAAATCTGCTATTGTTGTGAAACCTAAGCAACTCGATTTTGAAGACATAGGTGAATGCCATGTTGGTGAAGCTTCCAGTCTTTTATTGGACAAGGGAAAGCAAGGTAAAATTCAATTTGCTGAAAAATGTGATGAAACCTCTCGTTTTCAGTACCCAGAAGATCCCAATTCTATAGTTAAGAAAACTCTTTCTGGTGACAAAGTAAGATCTTCGGAAGATTTGATGATAGCAGCTTCAGAGAAGACATGCCCAACTGGTAGAACATCGAATATAAACATCCTTCCCTTCGAGAAAAAAACATCCCTGACTCATCCAGACGATTCCTTTATGGGTACACAAGAAAGCAGTGTAATTTCCAAACCTAGAATGTCTTTGGTAGGTAGTTCCCCTGAAGAGAAGAAGACGACAAAGGCTGTGAGTGCACCTGATAATGCAGGGGTTGATTTTTCCAATGAAGACTTGGGTGAATCAGACAACTTGAAGTTCTCTAAGAAGACCCCTGGTGAAAGTAGTCTCAATGTTAACAGTGGTGGTTTTCCTGAAGTATCAGCTGAGTCGGATTTTGTCAGAGTTGATGGTCCTGATCTGCTGGAGAAAGTGGATTTAACTCAAACTGAATGTGTTATCGGCTCTTCTACCATGATTCCCATTGATGGTGCAAACATCAATTCTGGGGAGCAGCAGAAAGAAAACTTATCGAGTTATGCTGGAGGTGCCTGTTCGGAGAGATGTGGTCAGGATGAAGATAATGTAATTTTGCCTTCAGTCGAGGCAGCATTTCATGAATGTCATACGGTTGAGGAGTACTTGGACTCAGAAAAACATTCCAGTTATAGCTTGGAGTTGTCACGGTCTCAGAAACGAAGGAAAATCAATGATTTTGAAAGAGTCCCATCTTCTTCTTTGGGCAGTAAGGTAAAGCAATTTTTGTATATTCATTTAGGTCTTCGCACTCATAAAATTATCAACTAAATTGTAAATCAGCCTGTTTCCCTGAACTCAGCATTTCTTTGCTTATCAGGATAAACATTCTATTCAGATAAATGGGAATGAGAGCCCAGTGGATGTAGATCAGAACAGTGTTTGTGTGGCAGATACTCCAACTTCTTACCCAGAGCTCCAAGTTGACGTAGTACGTTTTTCCTCTCCTGCAAATTTAAAATTTTGACACTCACCTTTAAATACGTAATGCTGTTCAGAAACTTTGAGCTTTTTATGACCATCTCTTACTGAGGACTGTAACATGGGCTAGAAAAATCAATTATGGGGATGGCTGGCTCTGTATACTCCATTCTGATCTCTAGTCATATTATTCCAGCTGCATCAGTGTCGTCATCTTGATCTCTTTCGCTTTTAAAGGTGTCTTGCATTTTGGTTTACAGGGTTTATATAGGCGGGAAGATAAGGAAAGCTGCAGAAATGCTTCATTTGTCTTTGTCTCAAATGTGGACAAAGATACTTATGAGGATTTTAGAACTTCCTTAGGAGGGCAACAGGAAGTAGCTGGCGAATCTATTGTTGCTTCTAATTCGAAACAGGAGCGTAAGGCAGAAGAGACCCAATCCTTTTTGCAGTTTACAAATAAGTTGGAACAGCAGAATATAGATCAAATAATGTGCAACCGAGAAACAACAGGGAGCCAAATTGATTTGATGGGAGGTGGTGAATTTCCCTCTGATTTTTCATGTGAACATTCCACAGAGTTGCTTAATGCTGATCTGGCCAGACCTGAGATGGATCTCATGGTCTTCGAAAAAGAAACAGTTGAAAGCACAGTTCAATCTGTGGGAAATTGTAAATTGTCCACTACAGGTCTTCCAAGTAGGCAGTCTGGTCTGGTTGATACTGATGATGTTAGACCTGAGATGGAGGGATTCGTATTGCAAACAAATTATGAACAGTTCCACCTTGCAGACAGATTCAGCTTGCATGATTTTGAACTTCCACAGACAGCCGTAGAGCATGCTAGCCTTTTAAAAGAGCTGAGCAAGCCTTATGTTGATACCCCATTATCACAGTTTATGTCTAATTCAAAACTGCAGAAACCATCAAGCTTGTTCCAATCTGCTCCTAATGGACTTCTAGAGTGCCTAGATACAGGGTTAAGTTTTCATGCTAATGACTACATTAATAATCAACTTAAGCTTAGTACAGGTTGGTTTGGGGAGGACATTAGAAACGCTTTTCATCCCAGGTCTTTCTCTGACTGCTGTCCAGGTCCTAGTTCTCAGCTGCCATGGGAACAAAAGAAACCTTGTGCATCTCCTGTCAGGAAAATCTGGGATACAATGTCATTGAACTTCAGCAGTTCAGGGAAGCGAAGCAGTCTTAAAAAGCCAGAGCTTCCCTGCATTAGCGAAGAGAATGAGACGGCAGAAGAGGTATTGGATGCCCCTAAAAGAGAGATTGATTTTGATGGATTGACCTGTTCCAGCCAAAGGAAACCGCTTGCTGAGGTCAAGGAAGATCTAAATGTTCTTCCGTCAGTGTCTGAAGCTGAAACACTTAATTGCAGAAATAGTCTGGATTCTGTTGGTACAGCTTATAGTTTCTGTGCGACTAAGGGTAAGGCTAAGCAAAAGGCTGAAAATCTGAAGACTGTTAAGAGAAGAGTCCAAACTAAATTGAAGGATAATCTAAATTTGCAGCAGGGTGCTAACAAGAGAGCTAGTGAATCGCTGAGTCGAAAGTTGGGTAATCAAAAACTTTCTGTGAAATCCAGCTTGACTATAGGTGGCCCAAATTCCTTGGCAGGGGAGGCTAAGGTCAACAACATTGTTTCTAACATTGCATCCTTTGTTCCGCTTGTTCAGAAAAAACCAACAGCACCTGTTATTACTGGTATTTTCTCTTGTTTCTTTTTCTGTTTTCTTCTTCTTTTATTATTTTTAAAATTTTATCATCTTTTGGAAACAATCTGTATCATTTTGGTGAGGTAATACATATCCACTTTAAATAAGTTTCTAGATTCTGGTTAATTAAGATGTATTTACTAAATATAAGTGACAAAACTGTGGTTATTTTACTGTTTTTGAAAAACTTTGCTTGACAATCAGTTCTTATTTCTCTCACTCTATTTAATTTCTTGAAATTTCTGTTTTCGTAGGTAAAAAAGATGTCAAAGTGAAGGCATTGGAGGCTGCTGAGGCTGCCAAGCGGCTGGCAGAAAAGAAACAAAATGAGCGTAACATGAAGAAGGAACTAGCAGAACAAAGAAGAAAAAGAAACGAAAATTTGAAACAACTGGAGCTGCAGAAAAAGCAGAAAGAAGAAGAGCAAAACAGAAAGGAGGCTCAAATGGCTGCAAGAAAAAGACAGAGGGAAGAAGAAGAAAGGCTGGAAAAAGAAAGGAAAAGAAAGCGCATGGAAGATGCAAAGAAGCAACAGCGTGAGCTTGATGAGAAGATGCATGCGAAGAAGGATGGGAAAGAAAAGAATCATCAAGCCCCTGTAAGTACCATTTATACGAGTATTTGTTTCTGGTTCTTACTTCTCTTTGATGGATGCCTCTGACAGAACATATGATATCTCTAGGATGAGAGAGTCGATGAAAAGAAAGCGATGCGTGATGCTAAGGACAAGAAAACAGTAAAAGATGTGAGAGCTTGTAATGTTGAGGAACTTGCAGAAAACAAAATGAGAACTTCCACTGCTTCAGCCAATGCTACTTTAAGCATGGTACTAGATGATCATACTTCAAAGGTAAAGTTCTCAGAGTGGTACACTCCAATTATTTCAGAAAGGATGTCTTATGAGATGCCAATGTGGTGATATAATTAGGAGAGTATAGAGCACTTATCTTTATGCTGACAAACAATCTGATTAGTTGAAGTAGACTTGATGTGTTTGGTGCTTCCATCTTACCATGAAGTCATTAAAAGAGTAGAGATTTCTATAACGCATTCAAGCTTGTGCTATTTGCTGGTTAATTGAAAAACTGGAATACCAGTTGACATTTCTTCCCCCTTTTTAATGCTTTAGCGCATAGCTGAATGTCTGTTTCGATACTTATGAGGATTCATAATTTGCAAATAGGCACAGAGTACTGGAGGAGATGGGATGATTGAAGGTCAGGAAATTTTGGCTGACACATTCCATGAACAATCATATGATATTTCTCCATACAAAGGTTCAGATGATGAAGCTGAGGAAGAAGATGACATAGAAGATACAAAATTTGTTCCTTCTTGGGCCAGGCATGTAGACAAAGTTTTGTTGTCATATATGATTATTTGCTGAAGGGCAGAAAACAAAAATTTGCTCACCTAACATGGTGCTTCCCGAAAGGAAATTAAACAAGAACAATAAACAAGTTCTGCATTAAAGTAACCATTGGGTTATAATGCATTGGTCAAATTTTTTTTGTTTTTTTTCTTTTCTCTGCCCTGACTTTTGAATTATGTTTTATCTTCAGAAAAAGTTGTGTGGCTCTAGCTGTTGCTTCCCAGCAAAATCAAGACCCAGAAGTGATCTTCCCCCTAGGAAGATCTTACAGTACATCTGAAGGTACTCACATACATACTCCAATGTCATGAACAATTACTTTATTGCTGTATTGAGGGAGGAAATTATATTTTTCCTTTCTTTGCAGTTATTTTACCCAGAAGACTTCAACTAAGATGATATGGAAATTTTGGATTAAACCATATATCCTGTATGATCTTCACCTAATGACTCCTCTCTCAAGGCTTGTGGACAAATGAAGAGAGCTGACTAACACACCTATGTTGGTTTGTTTCATCTTAGCACCATCTTTTTTGTTATTGATGGTAGATAGTAGTCATGCACTTTTTCTTTCTGCAGAATTCAGAGGAATGCTTTTGAAATGCTAGCTAGTAAAATTGTTTTAACTGTGACAGTCCAGGAGTAGAGAGCTGCAAGTTGAATGTACATCTCTGCTGTATAATAGTTATTGTCACCACTTATTGTATTAGTCAGGTTATTACTAAATCTTGATGACCTCTCTTGGCAAATCATGTGTAATTGTACATATTTTCTCCAAATGCATGAGTCTCTTCTCTAGTTTCATCTTTGTCATTGTTGCATATGCCATGATGATGAATCATGGGTGAGATGGTGTTTTCTGCATATAATGACAATTCTTTTCTGGAAAAATAACTAAGGTCAGTGATGGCTAAACGACAGCGTTTGGTGCGCTCCAACAATACTTGCACTTGTGTAACGCCTATCTGATGTGTAAGTCTTTCATGCTTTTTTTTAAGTGGGTGCTATGGATCTTCACATGACGTTATTTTTTCAGTATATTTTATTTCGAGCTTTTCAATCGTTAGTAGATTCCAGGTACTCCATTATTTTAGTGCCAGCATGGATTTCAGTAGTATTAATTTTGTTCCCGACGACCATTCTCCAAGGTTGCATTTGCAGATTTTGTCTCTCTCTTTTGCTGTTCTGTTTAATGTGACTTTTTGTTTTAATAGTTGGAATCTACTCCCCGTGTCATTTTGTCATTTGCAATTTATAAAGAAAAAAGATAAACCGTTTGAAACACATGTATTGCAAAAACGATTTGAGGTGACTTTTCGTGAACAAGTATATCTATATAGACACATACATCCATGGATGCAGAAATTCTCTATACAAATTGTGGATAGATAGGGGAGTGAGTCAATTTGTAAGATTCTAATTTTTGGGTTCAATCTCAATGTGTTTTCATCCTTATTCACAGAGATTCCACAGATTCCATTTCAATTCTATGTTCAAAAAAAATCTTGGAAAATGGATATATTAGTTACTAATTCATGATTTGTGATGTGCATAATGAAAATTTCATTCTCAAATTTATAAGATTTTCCATCGATTCATTTTTAAAGGGACAAAGTTTTCTACTCCCTCCGTCCCTATTTAATTGTTATATTTGATTTTTAAATTTTTATTTGCCTTGCTTTTATTTTACTAGAAATAGAAATAATTTGCTAAAACAATTGATTTTTTTTATAGAAACCAGACACATTGTTTTATCTTATGTATATAAGTTATTTAATTTTATAAATTAAAATATTGAAGAAAAAAAATACATAAAAATTGATGTTAAAAAAGAAACGTAACTATTAAAAATAAATAAAGAGAGGATTAAATACCGAGAAAGAAGAAATTACAAAGCCAACTAAGCAACATGAGTAATCAGCTAGAACCCCAGGGAGGAGGTATATACTCCCTTCATCTCATCAAAGTTGATATATTTGATTCAGTATGAAGATTAGTGAATATTGTTGATTAAATAGTAAAAATGTAGAGTAGATTTATAAGAGATAAGTGGTTTTTTTTTAATGAGAAGGGAATGAAGGGTAATAAAATAAAATTTGTATGAAAATAGTTCTTTTTTAAGAAATGTATCAATTTTGTTGGGACGAAAAAAAAGAAATATGTATCGGATTTACTAGGACAAATAAAGCAAATAAATACTTCCTTCATCACGTATTAGTTGCACATATTTGATATTTGAAATTGTTTTTGATTCAAAATTTCACAATGAAGAATCTATTAAAATATTTTAAAAAAAATACTGTATATATTTTGAAACTTTAAGAATTTATCTATATAAACATTTTTTTAAAAGATTTTTCTAAAAAATTATTCATTGTGAAAATTTGAGTTAAAGACAATACTAAAAGTCAAACATGTGCAACTAATAAGGGACGAATGAAGTATAATGAAGCCGTCACGAAAAGAGCACCATCCCCGCAACAACCCACCTGGGGTTGAATCAAACGGCTAGACTACATACTAAGGTCCCCTCCGGTGAGAACATTGCCCCTTACTAGGCCTCGATGCTTTCGAGGCCTCAGCCCGACAAACCATCTGACACAAGTCCTCTGAGGCCCACATAGGCCCAGATCTGAGGCCCACATACGCCCTCTGGGCCGACATACACCCTTCGAGACTGATATACGCCATTCGCGTCCGACATACGCCCCATAGGATTGACATACGCCCTCCGGGACCAACATATGTCATTCGGGGCCCAAATACACCCTCCGAGACACACACTCGGC
Organism: Daphne laureola; assembly: GCA_038382905.1. Lineage (NCBI taxonomy): Eukaryota > Viridiplantae > Streptophyta > Magnoliopsida > Malvales > Thymelaeaceae > Daphne > Daphne laureola. The sequence goes on from JBBYHH010640970.1 coordinate 16,494, forward strand.
TAACGCGCGCTAGAAGGGCTGATATGCACATCCCAGTGCCGATGGAAATGGTAGGGGAATTTATACACCTCAACCGAGGTCTCCCTTAGCCCCTTTACAAAAACAACCTCAGCAACCAAGATGCCAACAAGTAAAGTGTCTCGACCGGGAAGACAAGACTTGGCCCACAAAGAAGCCCATGGCGCGTGTACCTTACACGCACGTAGCAACATTGACCATATGGATAAGCACCACGTGTCTCCACCAGATCATTTCATGGCACAAACTAGGTCGTGTGGCGTTATCCCCTCACACGTGCGCCCGTGTTCGTACAACACCTAACCATGTAAATACTGTTTATTCCTCTCATTGAGGAGCAAGGAGAAACGGACGAAAGGCACGAGGTCCGACACGAAGACTCATGTAGAACTCTGAGTCCAAAACCCAAGGCTAAACTTCAACATTTATGAAATGTTAGGTGCGTGGAGTCGGAATCAGAACCCCTTGATACACGGACGCGGGAACCCCTTGATGCTTGGATGTGGGAACCCAAAGAGACACAAATGCGGGAATGACGAGTGATCTCCCTACGTTCTCCTCCATCAAAGGAACTATCGGTACACTATTAAACCCTTCACTTCATTAACTATTACTCCGTTCGTCCCAAAAAAGAATGCTCCATTTTTTTTCCCAACATTTAATATATGAATTTATTTCATGAACCTTTTGACATTGAAAATAGAAAGAAAAAAAAATTACTCTCTCCTTCCTGAATTAATTGGACCGTTTTTTTTTGTCGTTTCACAGTATTTAATTTATGATTTTTTCCATGGATGTTTAGATGTTTAAAGTTAAAAAATTTATATTTCAATCATAATTTACAACATAATTTTTCTAAATATATTTTTTTGAGAATTTTTTTCATTACTTATCTTTATAAAAATTTGGGTCAAATATTGAACTTTGAAACGTGATTGTTAAATAGGTCAATTAATTCAGGACGGAGGAAGTATATGCAAATGATAAATAAATATTTGCAGTTTGTAAATTTATTTATTTATTAAAACAATTCTTCATAACAATAATTGAGATCAAATATAATATAAAAAGTTAAACGGGATATTCTTTTGGACAAAGGAAATGTTTTGTTAATCATGGACATTGACATAAATATTTAGTCATACATCCGCTTAACTCAATGGATTAATCTACTAAATTGGTTAAGTTGAAGCAAATACTAATTCTTTTTTTTTTTTTTTTTTTGAGAAAGCGACTCACTATTATTCTCATAGAAAATAATACAAGTCAGAGTTTAAAAAATAAAACAAAAAACAACAGCTGGACAGAAAACAGCCCGAGCAAAACACATAAGCAGAGACTAACGATAAAACCAACAGTAGCAATCCACCTGTCATGCCTAGAAGCGCAATCCTCAGCTGCCAAAGTAACTCCCAACATGGGCTAAAACATAACCAATAAAAAGCACTAAAAGCCATAACAGAATAGTATAGATCCGCAATCTCGTTCGCGACACACCTGAAAGGCTCCCAAGGAACCCAATGTCAAACTGCTATGATTGTGCTAAGAAGAGTTAACCTGACAGAACCAAGAGCCACACCATCCAGACATAGCAAAACAAAAAACCACCAGACAAAAAATTCAAAAGTAGAGCGAAAAGTAAATAACACTAAGCAAGAGATCCAAACTATAACACTTGGACGGGAGTGAGCTGGATCTCTACCCGACTCCATCCAGGTCCCACAACTCATGGTGCGGGGTGAGGTAGAGATTCACCCTGCCCCACCAAACTCCGTGCCACTGCGTCAACAGCAGCAGCTAAGACCTTTATCTTCTTTAACGGTCTACCAACTCCTAAGAAAGCTATCATCCCTTTTCCACAACCAATCAACCCGAAAATCCAAGGCAGAATACGAATCAGAGGCAGCAAAAAGAATCCCGACTCGCAAAGTCCGGCGCGGTGACGGACCGGGTGAAGAACCGACCAAAACGCCTGTGAGGAGGTCGACATCGTGGCTTAGGTACCCCACTAGCGACGATAGTAAGCGAGAGGCGCCGAGGATCGCCGGAAACGGCTGCCTCAAGCGGACTTGCAAGGAGGCGGCGGACGCGAAACCTCTACCCAGAAACCCAGCAAATCGCAAATCTCAGATTCAACATCGAGTGCAACAGCAAAACCGATCGACGATCGGAGGGGCACCGCGGAGACGGAGGTGAGGCGAGCGACGTTGAGCAGCCGGTGACGAAGCAGAGCGAGCTGTCACAGAGGAAAAATCGGCTATCGACAGGAAAGAACGGACCAGTGGCTGGAGGCGAGATA
>JBBYHH010640971.1:0-10417 GCA_038382905.1 Daphne laureola
ATAGCATGATGTCTTTATCAAATCATGCCTCATTCATATCTCATATGACATGGATGAAACTATATAATATACTAGAACAGAGGAGGGATAAAAGATTACCATGCACCTAGGAAAATGCTAAAGGAACTACAAGTTTCTTGCTCCAAAACTCCTTGAAGACGGTAGCCTTGAGAGCTCTCCTTGAAGGTGAAACTAGAGAGAAATGTCTCTAGTTGTGGTTCACCCATAAACTTTAAAAGAATTCCTACTAATTAATCTTTTAGAGAGGAATAAGTAGAGAGGGAAATGCTGTCAAGGGATGATGTGAAAGTGGTGAGATCCTTTTCTATTTATAGGCAATGAAAGAAGGCTTAAGGCACCCCTTTATTGCCAAAATTGTGTGTCCAAAAGGCAAGGGGTGTCTGTAGCACCATTTTGCTAAGTTACACCCCCTTATGGCCGGCCCCTTAGGCATCTCTTCAATTCCGAAAAGGCATGGCCTTCTTTGGCCAATAAGTTACTCCTTTTGGACAAAACATCACAATGTTTGGGTGAAAGGGTACACCCTTCTTTCAAAGGTTGTCACCCTTTAACCAAGAGACATATCTCTTCACTAAAAGGTGTCATATACTATTTTACACAAGAATTAGAGTGAGCTTACACAGAGATAACTCACAAAGCCAATTTCACAACATGAACTCATAAAGATCTCAAACTAAGCTCACATTAAGCTTGAACACTCTTATACTTCACAACTAGTTCACATAAGCTGAAGTTAGCTTCCAAATGCCAACTTGAGTTGGAGTTATCTACTTTTAGCTAGCATGAGCTATTGTTAGCTACTTCTAGATAACATGAGCTAAAGTTTAGCTTACTATAACTACTTATAGTTAGAGTGAGCTGACTTTGAGCTAAGTCCAGCTAGTTCTAGATGGAGTGAGCTAACTCTAGCTACTTCTAGCTAGAATGAGATTGGGTAGAGATGATTTTAGCTACTCCCAGCTCCTGTGAGCTGGAGTTAAGCTAAGATAAGTCATGTCTATATAGTTTTAGCTAGAGTGAGTTCAACTTAATCTATGTCTATCTACTTCTAGCTAGAGTGAGCTAAAGTTGAGCTTGTTCCAGCTACTCTGTGGAATGAGCTGAAGTCAAGCTACTACCAGCTCCTGTGAGCTGTAGTGAGCTAACTTGAGCTGACTTGAGCTATGTCCAGCTACATTTAGCTAGATTTGAGCTAAGATAAGCTACTTCTAGCTGACCTTGAGCTAACGTGACCTAGGTTTAGCTACTTATAGCTGATGTGAGCTAAAGTGAGCTACTTCTAGATAACTTTGAGCTCCTACTTAGCTTCATAAGCTCAAGTACCATCTCAAAAGTATCTTGGTATGACAAGAATTCCTACATTTCTCGTATGGTCTCCAAGAAAGGTAAGTTAATTTCCACTTTCTTAAATACTTCTAGAAATTTGTGGAAGTATTCTGCATCATGTTTCCTTTGAAGTGTTTTTGGGTAAGGTACCTGAGCGATGACTTCAGGTGAGAGTGGTGCATGTTTTCCATTATTTCTGCTTCTAGAGGTTTCCTTGGACCTTACCCATCCAGTAAGGACTGTTTTTTATCCCTTTCTCTCATCCTTTTCACTTGCTTCACCTTCTTTCTTATTTTCTTTCTCATTCTCTACTAAAGGTTTCCCACTTCATAGAGTGAATGCGTGGCAAAATTTGTAGTGCTCCTAAGTACTTGGCTCAGTGTCTGATCAGAATTTCCATTTTTTGAGGGTTTTGAGTGAGTTGGCAAGTTATCCAATCTGGGTCTCCAGGTTGTGAATGGAAGCACGGGTGTTATCTAGCTCACCATTTATTCTCTTATGGACATCCATAAACTTGTTCTCATTTGAAGCATTGGCTTTGTTGAGATTTTGCATGAGTTGTTCAAACATGGCATTCACCCTTGCCATTGGGTAGCTACTAGATGCTTGTCATTGGTTGGTGTTTTGTGGAGCTAAATTTCCATAGATTGGGTTAGGATACGGTCAAGGTTTGTTATAAAATCCTCCACCCTATTGATATTGTCCTATGTTAGCTAGGTATTGAATAAAGTTGCATCCTTCGTTGCTTTCTTCAAAGTGTTCTGCAGCTAAAACTGGATTTTGACTTTGTTGGTTAGCTTGGTTCTTCATGATCTTTGAGACCATGGAAGTGAGGGCTATCATTTTCCCCTGTAGTGATGTCTCTACATCCACTTCATATAATCCGCGTCCTACACAGCCTTCTCCTCTTCTATCATCAATAGTGCGATACTTCTCTGAGACCTCCAATAGCTCTAGTAAATCTCAAGCCTCATCGGGTTCCTTTTGCATGAACCATCCACCAGCCGACGCGTCTAGATACCTCTTGGTTCTCTCAGAAAGTCCTTCATAGAATAGACAGACTTGGTAATTGTGGTTGACTCCTGCTTGACGGCATCTTTTGATTAACTCCTTAAGTCTTGCCCAAGACTATGCTACTGTATCATCCGGATCCTCCTTAAAACATAGAATTTGATTCTTAAGTTCAAACGCCTTTTGAGGCAGAAAGCATTTCTTAATGAATGCATGTTGAAGCTCTACCCAAGAGCCTATCTTCTCTGGATCAAGAGTCTTATACCAACACTTTTCTCCTCTATCTAGTGAGAATGGAAATAGTCTCATCCTTTTGGATTCTTCTGATACTCCACGTAATTCTATAGTGTTGCAGATGATCGAGAATTGATAGATGCTCGTTCGGATCTTCATTTTCAAGCCCATGGAAACAATGCCTCTCCACATAGGTAAGTACATGACCAGGAATTGTGAAGTCATGATGCACCGGTGTAGGGCAGATTAATCTCTCCTCTAACTCGCCAAACTTGGGAGCAAACATATCGGACAATGTTGGTCCTCTTCTCCATTCACATTGTGGTCCATTTTGAGCTTGATTACCTCCAATTGGTACTTCATTTAGCTGCGGTACGTTGACATTGGTAGAATCTCTATTAATAGGTATTTCATTAGCGTTCACATTGGGCGCGCTATTTTTTCCATTGCCTTGATTTTGATCGTCCAGCACTTGTCCAAGACCTTATGGAGCGTTGCCAGTCCTTGGTTGATTTCCTCCGTTGTTACCATTGATGATCGGGGGTACTTGGTCGGCCATCTTAGCTTGTTGCCTAATCCTCCGTAAGGTTTGATTAATTTCGGGATTATGAGGAATGATTGGCAAAACTGGCCTCTTTCTCATACAAATCAGGATCTCCACGCAGAACTTCAATTTTCACCAAAACTCTCCCCGGCAACGGTGCCAAAACTTGATCGGTGACAAATTTGATATTTAGAATTCCTCACTATTGCGCATGATCTATCAATCCTAGTCTAGTAGCTCAATTAATGAGATCAAACCCAAGAGAGAGTGTGGTTGAATTTATAAGTTCTAAGTGAACTGCCTACTGATATGAGAAAGGTCGAGTGAAGACTACCTACCGATATGGTAGAGTTTGAATGGTTAACTCAAGTGACTTGTAATTCAAGGAAGACAGAGAAAGGTTTGAAAACGATATTTAATCAGTTGGGAAAAGTTCTTATAGGGTAGCTTAACCTATATTCATGGATTATCTATACTTCACATGTCATAATCAGATGTATGCACGAATATTGGTCTGATTTCCTCTAGGATAACCGTCCGCCCTCTCACCAGGAAATCCGTAACTAGGCACTCTCGTGTTCTAGGAACAAATCCCTTGAGGCAATAACAAATAAGCAATAGCTACTAACAAATCAAGTAAGGTTCTATCGAACACTTACAAGATCCGCCAATTGATTCTCCTAAGTCTAACCTACAGGAAGTCCTCTCGAATATTCTAGCAGATTACCAGATTACATGTAATTGTAGAGCTAGCATACTACAAATATGATCAATGATGGAATAAGCTCAAATATTTAATATCTAATCAAACAATCATATTAGGTATAGGTAATCCCCTAGGTAAGCTAACCTTAGAAGATCATAAACTACTACTCACTAATAGGCATGCTAAACACAGAGATTAACATGCAAGAAAACATAATCAGATATATTAAATAAAGTTTAGAGATCATTCTTTGAAGCTTGATCATGAAGAAATCTCATAATCCTCCATGGAGAGCCCTCTAATCCTCTAAGGTCTTCCCAAAATAACTCCAAATTCATAGATCCCAAGACTCTTAAAATATTCAGACCTAAAAACTATATATAGGAGTTCCCAAATGTCCTAAATGACCCTAGACAATTTGGTCATAGTAGAGCTACTGAAACAGGAATAAAAAGGTCTTAACATAGCCCCTAAATCCGGATAAGAATGCAAAACCACCAGGATAAAGAAGATTTAAGGCGGGTGTATGAGACGCATGACTTCCGCCTTAAAATTATGCCACGCCCATTTGAGATAAGGAGATTTCCGCCTGGTATTTGTGCCTAGAATGCATAAGGCACATCTGGTTGTGCCTTGGGGGCACTGGAGCTAGCGCCTGGACTTGATCAAGGCACTAGTTCGAGGCACGAAAGCTTGCACCCTGATCTTCAATGAGGCGCAACTCCTTGCACCTTCATCAGCTCCTACTTACACCACGCCTTGTCTAGACGTGAGTATGGGATGCCAAAGTGGTGCCAAAAAATGGCACCAGCCTTCTTCAGCCTTAGCTCATCATCTTTACAATTTGTGCAATTTGGCCCTGATGGATTCTTCTCTTGGAGTCTAATTCTTCAATGTAGCCTAAGATGAACTTATATGCTCCGCTATTTGCTACTTTCTATCCCGAGCCTTCTATTTACGCTCTTTTACTGCATTTTCACCTCAAAAGTATGCATCCTGTAAGATATGAGCAATTATAGGTAAAATGCATCTAAGTCAAGACAAAGTAGGCATAAATGATGAGAATTGTATCTTAAACACCCTGGAAATATGTAAGTGTTTGCAAACTCATTACGCTAGTGCTACTACTACTGTAGTGCTAAGGGCCTTCTTATGTAAGGCTCCATCATCTCTGGCATTGACATCAATGCACTGAGGATCCCGGTGATTGAGAAGTTGGACTGGAGAGTAGGCTTTAAGATGTCCAGATTGTACAGATCATCCCAGTTCTTGAGCCTGTCCAAAAAGACATCGATTGTCAGTCGATGGGTCCCTGGCTTGATGATCCCATGACCAAATGAGCTGGCATTATGGTATGCGAAAGGTGGACCATAATCTACAGCTCTCCATAGACCACACTAAGGGATGTATTGGTCTTGTGCATCAAGTCGCCCTGCTGATGCACCATGTCGACATAATGATGGATAATCACCTTCTACTCTGAGTTGCACTTCCTTAGAAGACAAATATCCTCATCCTGCCTCTCCAGGCATTCCATATCCTTTCTTCGCTCCTTCTTTAACTAGAACTCATGCTGAAAGTTATGTAAAATATAAATATAGTCCTTAAGGTTTTTAAAAAGATAGAAGTGTTCCATATTTATTTACTTACCTCTGATGGGCGAGGCGGCTGGAACTGGCTGGGTGGACTAGCTGTGGAGGGGCTGCCTTTCAATGCCCTATGGTTTGCCTCCCGATAAGTTCTATCAAGACCTCATGATCAAATAAGGATATGTCCTTCTCTGAATCATACTTCTCTTGCACAACAGTGAAGTATTTTTCCTACACTACATGGAGGAAGCATGGCTTACTACAGCCTCAATCACAGTTGGGCCGCAGTACCAATAGCGGGAAAAGCCACAGTAAATAAGGGCGCATTTGGGGACTTACTACGCCTTAGACCGTAGTACCTACCATGGCCTTATTGCAGTTAGGGCCGTATTAAGACTAACAACTGTCTTGTCAACAGGGACAGTCTTTACTACGACCCAACTACACAAGAGGCCGCAATTGGCCTTTTTTTAGAAAATAAAATTATGTATTATACTAATAAATAATTGAAATCTAATAATTAAATAATAATTGGAATTAATAATTTAAATATAGAATTCAAATATATATATATTAGAAACTTTTAATTTACACCTAAATACTACAAATTTATACAGAAATCCTATAAATTATCATTGTCATTTGGAGGAATATTATTATTCTCCAAAAATTGACAAAACTGTCTTTCTCGAGTCCTAATAATCCATCAAAGAAATTGTGTGGGCGCTGCTGGGCCTACTGTCACTGGTGTGGTGGATTCGTCCGATAATACCCATCGGGATGTGAGAAGGTCGAACAAAAGTTGAGTGGGCTGCAGAGTAGGCTACATCGGGGGATGCTCGTGATGTAGGGTGGTCTGACTGGGAGAACCTGATAGGACGTTCCACCAACCAAGTGAGTCAGCACGGCAAAAAGCTTGACATATCCCCCTTACGCACTATAGACCTGATGTTCCTGATAGCCACCTCGAAGGAATGCATCATTTGTCTCTTCCAAGCCTCTATTCGGGGCTCAAGATCAGCATGCTCACAACCATAGTTCTTCTCGAGCAGCGTGACGCTGGATCTATGGTCACAAATCTCATCCATGTCTCTCTGATGCTGCTTCTCCAGAGTGAAAACACACTGAAATTTAAGTTAGGAAAACTTTACATTTCAAATTCTAAAGTTCAATTAAAATTTTTAATTAATAAAATTATATTTTAATTACCTGAGATGCCTGAGGTGGCTCGAAAAACTCAAATTGGGCAAGCTGGGGTGGGACACCAACCCAGCATCCTCATGTGGGGTGACCCGCAACCTCTCTTTAGCACTCATCATCGATCTTTGGAAATGCATTACGTGTCAGATAGAGGTTTCGTACCGGTAGTCCCACTACATTTGTAGCGGTAATGTGCATTACACATGTCGTTACATTTAGATTCACTATAGATGAGGGAGCTATTACGGTGCCATATTAATTGTTGCGACGATGCCACTTCATAGCAGCATTCAGTTTGCCAGCTTTACCCCGTTATAACGCTTTTTTTTTGTTTTTTTAATCTTCCCATTTTATTGTTTGTAAATATTAATATTTATTACTAATATTTAATTATATTTAATACACATTTGAAAATTTATTTTCCATTCAAATATACATTTAATAAATTTATTTTTACATCAATATCATATTTACATGAAAATGTTCTATTAACAAAAATCCTGCCGGCAAATCATCTCCTCTTGGTGTTAGATCGCTCCGTCCTGGTGCCAAATCATCACCTCATGCTCAACATTGCACGTCTTAAGAATATAGATCTCCTCATCCTGTCTATCCATGCGCTTCCCTTCTTTCGGCGTCCCTCCTTGAACTAAAGTTCCTGCTGAAAGTTAAGTAAACCTTACCATTAGACCCTCAACTTTTGTAATGCTTTCAAATGAGCCCATAATGAATTAGTTACCTCACATGACTGGGGCGAATGAACTAGTCCGGGTGTATTAGCTATGGGGGTGCGTCCGTAACTCATCTTCTGGTGATGTGCCCTTCTAGATGCTCGTAGACCTTCTTATCGAAAGGATGCATCTTCTCTTCTGAATAAAAGCCTGCATACTTCTCTTTCATCAGCTCCAAGTATCTCGCCTAAGAAGCATTCAAAGTAAAAGAATAAATTAAATATTTCAGCATATAAATGTTTAACTTCAATTTCAAGATTACTTTATCTTAGTCACATGTACAGGAATTGACAGAAGAAATGTTGGAGTGCGCTTGAATGAATTCAAATTGCATCAAATCCAGCAGAATCATGAAGAAATGGAAATGATCATAAGTGAATCATTCAAAAAAGGAAAGAAGATCAATCAACCATCTGATGCACTCTGCATCAGCACGTTGATGACCATTTACTCAAGAAGCAAACATCTCATTTTGAAGGACATGAAGATCTGAATATTGAAGCTATCCACTCAAAATCAAAGGGGAACACATTTGAAGAATGTTCAAGGTTTGCATAGCTCAAGATGATCAAAGAAGCCTGAAGAAATCTATCAAGATTGTTGAAGCTAGTCTTCATCAACGCATTGATAACAGATGATACAAGAATCTTAAAATTCAAATGGCTATCTTCAAACATTCAAAAATGACTGAGAGGAAATAATTCAATCACAATGGATCTGCAACTCATCAAAACTCTACTATTTGAGCACTATTGAAGCCTATATAAATGAGAAAGATGAAGAGCATAAAAGAGAACTTATCATTCTGTGAATAATACTTCATCCAAATATGCATACACCAAAGACACATCTACATCAACTTTGCTCACATCAGAAGATAGTCATAGACAAAAACCTTTTTGTTTTTAGAGTTCTATTTTGTAAAAAGGTTTTTTGTCGTGTTTACATAGATCAACTTCAACATTTAGTGTTGTGAGACCAGTTCTTCAACATTAAGTTTTTGGACTTCCCAAGGAAGTGGAAGGTTGATGGTCTATTTTATCAACCTGTTTGTCACCACCCCCCTCCGCCTATGGAAGCGAAACGGTGCGGGGGCGGTGACATCGGAACATGGGCCACAATGTGGTGGGTGATCCATAACCCGGTCCCATAAATATCATCTCTTTGTCCTAAATGCGTCATTGGTTTAGGTTGTCTCGGTTTGCGTAAAATTCTGCACTAAAAATTTTCCACAACATACACAAGATATTGCATGTCACCACCACCACTGATACTGGTGCGGCAGAAGTGTCTGATGCAAAAATGGATATCGGGAAATCGGGCGGTGGTCGGTGATGCTGAACACTTAACTTGATTGGCGGTCCCAAAACCCGGCCCTAAAAATTTCTTTCCTAATTTTCTATCACGTTATTAGATTTACGAAAAATTGTGCAATCAGATAATATACAGAAATAATGTTGAGCTTAGCTCAACCCAGATGCACCAAAAAGGAGTCTCACCCACTTGGTTGGGCAAGAACTCCACGAGAAAAATAAACCAGATAGATTTACATATCAGAATATAGAAGATCGTGTAATGATATCTATATACATCCTACGCCTACAGAACCCAGAATACCAAACTATATTGCTGCTGTTGTTGTTTGTAACAAACAGAAACATTAAACCGTTAGTTCAGATAAAATCATGCTGATCAGAAATAAACAGACAACCAAACATTCCTCTCGCTAGACTAACCCCCATTTCTGAATCAGAAATAGAATACTCTATCAGGGAGCTATGTACCTTAGTACCAGAACTTAAAGAATGACCAGACATAACTATTCTGCGGTCGGCAGACAGAGGCTCTTGAAAAGTATAAGTTTATTGGGGGTGAGTCCTTAGGAGGTACTCAGTAAGGGGTTAGGCGCAGATAACGGGGGAAAAACATTTTAAAAGAATGTTTCCTACAGAAAAGGGTTAGTATACAATGGACTAGCAGATATACAACCGTAGATATTTCAGGAATATGATATACAGATGTCGTGATATGCAATAATAAGAAGTCTCGTCGGACGTGTTTGGTACAGTCCCATATAGAAGGTCCCCGACCTCCATTATAACAGATAATCCCATAATAACAACACCCTACGGTGGCTTATTAGGCTCACCGATTAAGGGGTCAGAATCGCGTAGTACCAGCGAGGAGTGTACGACCCCAAAACTGTTAGAGTCACAAAGTGACTAGTAACCAAATAAAACAAAAGTTGATCCATTGTCGATCAATGACACGAAATACACCGATATGATAAAAGTCCTGCATATCGTTACCCTACCATGTGACTAGCCCCTGGAGTCACTGGACCTCACCCTCGACCCGAGTACTAGCCTTTAACTAGCCTAATATGCATGAAGAAAAATCTGCATTGCATATTAAGAAAATTAAACCCATTACCTGACGGACGACAGAAAAGTGGTAGATCCCAGATGTTACACCCACCTCGGGCATTTGGTGAATTTCTGATGTATTTTGATCGAAAATTGGATTTGTGTAATTATCGAAACAATTAATGACATGTATTGGAATATGTTTATAAATGAATTCTATGTTCCAGAAATTTATTTGGAGCCTATTTTGAGTGTTCATGGTGATTTATAACATTTTATAAGTTCCTGGATATTTTGCCAAAAAAATAGTTCGGATGGCAAAATGGTCATTTTTGGAAAATTGACGGAAAATATTTCCGTGGATCACATGGAGAGGCCGGCAGTGTGGGCTCCATTTTGGGCCAATTTGGTTGTGAATTGTAGTAAGGATTGTGGTAGGTAAGCTTGCATAGTAAGAACATGTGGTAAAAGAGAAGAAATGATTATGGAAGATTTGTTAGATAACCATGTGTCATTGATCCAAAGGTGGAAATCCAAATGAAATCTCATCTAAGGGTCCATGTTATTTTGGAAGAGGATAATATTGGACATTATCTTCATGAAAAAGAAAAGAAATTGGTAGTAAAAGGTTAAATGTACAAGTTAGTAAGAGAAGTAGTCATACTTACCAAAAATTCACAAAACACTTC
>JBBYHH010641082.1:0-10417 GCA_038382905.1 Daphne laureola
TGGCCCCGTTCCATGCCTCATTTCATAGGGAACCTCAAAGTAAAGTGGCTCTATTTCATTATATTCCATCCATATCCAAATTTGGCTCAATGTTATGTAAATTGTCCGTTCTAACTTCTTTTTCCATAATTCTTTTCAAGAATCTTTTCTAACTCCAATTTTCACAAACTTTTCAATTTTACCCAAAACTTCCTCAGATTTTACATTTTGGCCCAAATCTTTATAAGATTGCAAAAAATACCCAAATTTCATAATTAACCTTAACCCCAATTAACTTTATTTTGTCACCATTCACTAATTAATCTCAACTTTTACCAAAATTCATAATTTGGTCCTTAATATTCCAAAAGTGACAAAACTTATTCAAATTACATAATTAGCTCATTTTCACCATACTTTATCACTTTTCACCCAAATTCATGATTAACTACACAAATTCCAATTTCTTTTTCTCTTTATAATTTTTGGCCAAAACTTAAATTTTTGCCAAAAATATTTTTCTTCTCCAAACTTTTACAAACATCCCTATACATTATTAGTATACTATTTTCATCAAAACATCCCACTTTTACAAATAATTTCTTCATCAATTCTCCTTCTAAACTTTCGGCCAACCGATCAATTTTTTCACCCAAATGTTTCTACAATTTCTACTTCAATAATCATACTTTATAACACCAAACATCAACATAAAACATGATTTTCACCAAAAATCATCAACATTAAACAACCTAAGTTTCAGCCATTCCACCAATTCTTTATCCATGATGATTTCAACTTAACTTCAAGTATTAAACATGTTCTAAAACCACTCAAGAACACATATTAATACATACTTCAAAGAAAATACATATTTTCTTCAAAATCATCAATATTCATCAACATGTATTTTCGGCCAACACAACATTTCTTCATAAAACTTTAACCATAGTTTTAGGAGTTCCATAAGATCATAACAATATTTTTTCCAGAATTTTTTGTAACAAAAATTCACATAAAATATTGACTTATAAATTCAACCTTCAAAGGAACTCCATATTCCAAAATGATTTTCAACATGCTTCAAGTATTAAAGTTGCTCCAAATCCACCCAAGAACAAGATTCAAGCATAAAATTCAATTTCCAACATGCTTTGAATTTTTACACTAAAATCATCAACTTCAAAATTCCACCAAAAATTCATATCATCATCAAACCATGAATTTGTTTCCACAATACTTCAACAACAACTTAAATCTTACCTTTTAAGCTTTTTCTTCAAGATTTCCTCCACAAAATCTTTTTCAAAGATTTCTTCAACAATTCAGCCTCTACATGAAAAATTAGGGGAAATTAGCTCAACATCTTCTCCTACTTAACCAACGTTAAATCATCCCTCAAAAAGCTCACCTTTGTGATTTTCTTGAAGATTTCTTGAAGGCAATTTGAGCACAATTTCTTCTCCAACCCTTGATATTTTTGGCCAAATATAGAAAATAGGAGAGGTGATTTCTTTCTCACTTCTAAGCCTTATTCCATGATGAACAAACATGTGAGACTCTTACCTAAAATTCTCTTTGAATCTTGGAGATGGTTGGGTGGTTCTCTGTTAATAACAAAGCTTAAAAACCTTGGAAACGCTTGCTGGAACCGTCAGCTTGTAGGGCAATTTTGGGTGTCTTCTTGGTCTCCTTTGCTCCTGGCTCCTTCTACAAAGTTGTAGCTAAGACGTTGATGAAGATATTTGCTGAAGGAATGAAGAGGAGATGGAGGCTGTAACTAGGCTAGAAATGGGGATGAAGCTCTGGTTCCTGGTGAGAGAGGAAAGAGAGAAAGACTCTTTTTTTGTTAACTTGTAATATGAAATGGTAGTAAAGGTGAGAGAGAGTGTAGATGAATATAAAGTGATCAGGGGTTGGAGTGAGGTGCTGGCCGATTAAGTGAGGGGTGAGGATGGGTAGTCTAAGTCCTCACACTAAGTTAGAAATGATCAAGTTGAATCCAACACTCAACTCCTTCATCATCACCTCTCATTCCATCACATGTCTTACCTACCAACCAACCATGTGTCCTAAAACAAGCCCAAAAATTGGAAGCCTCATTAGTTTAGGACTAGGGGGCGTTTTTGTCCCCTTTTCTAAAATGACCATTTTGTCCTCCGAAACCGAAAATTGAAAAAATGGCTCGGGACTCACGTTCAGTTATAAAAGTATGAAATCCCTTGGAATAAACTTCAAATTCAATCTCGGGACATCCAAATTGTCCTTAAACATGTACATTTCTCCAAAATGACCATTTTACCTTCCAATGTCAATTCTTGGTAAAATGGCTCGGGGTTCACGAAATCTTATAAAAATGTGAAATCTCATAGAATGGACCTCAAATTAATTCCCAGAGTATGAGAATCATTAGAAAACGTGTTCCTGCATGTTTAAAACTGAGTCCCGGTAATAATGAAATTTGACCTCCGGGTAATTTTTCTCGAAAAATTACCATCCGCCAATGGTGGCTGTAACATCATCCATAAAAATTGGAATCTTAAACCGTGAATGAGCAGTTCGTCCACCAGGTAGTAATAATGACGCAATACCATATGAGGCAACGGCTAAAACAATATGACTTTCACCTCTGATTCTAGAAATAATCGTTTGCCATAAATATGTTTTACGGGTACCGCCATATCCATAGATGAAGAACAAGCCAATTTTATTGTGTAGTACAATGTCTACCGCAATATTATAAATGTGACGTTGTTCAGAGTTCAAGCCTGAATGTAATCCATGTTGTTGCATGAGAACTTCGCGGTCATGACTAAGTTCTTCAATGAGTAGTCTATTATTTAGCATTGCTGCATCCACATGATGGGGCATAGGAAGACCATACTCTTTAAGAGATGAATGAAGTGCATTAAATTCGTGCTCTAACTCAAGAAGAACAAAGTTTTCAAGATTTGCTTCAGGAATCACAGTATTTGGTAAGCAAAGTTTAGACCGTATCTTGTACAAAATATCATCTGCAAAAAGTGTCCAGAAGTCTCAAAATAGTTTGTTAGGATTTCCTACTTCACAAAACATGATAAGCGTAACGAAAAGCTTACACAATTGTGAAGATGATGACCAAGAACTTGCTTCATTTAAAGCCTCAGACCATTGTTTATCATCTCCTAATAATCCATATGCATGACATGCATCTCTAAATGAATTATAAAGAATTCCATTAACCGTCCTAACCGCTTCGAAATTTTGAGATCCTCAAACAATATTGAGTAACATTCGAAGATAGTATAGTTCTCCAGCTTTTGGATGTATGTATATAATTTGACCAATTCTTCTTTTGGCATCTCGTCTAGTCCATTGTTTATCACGAGAATCCCATACAAACCGAGTAGGGAATTCTGCATGTGTCAATGTACGTGCATCATCATAAAGAGAATTAGCATGCATCCATTTGGTGAACATGGTTTTGCTAATCACAGGGCGGCTAACAACAGACGGTAAATAATCAGAGGGCTGAAAAATAATATTCTGTTGCATCGGAAGATGAACAATAAGTCGATCGACGGATGGATTTCTATAGTGAATATCAAACTCAAACAATCTCCAAATGGACTCGTGAGAAGAAAGGTATCGGAAGTCTAAATAAGATTTCACTTCATCAACCTCAACGACCCCATTAGATGTAACATTTTTAGTAATAACAACACGAACTCTATCAAGCCCTTTGTTAATGTACTTGAAAATATACTTAATCATTCGTGATTTATTGCACCATTCAACATTGATATGGGTGTGATATCATGTAAGAAGTCCCAAGTTGCGAGGCACAACATAACGATTATCAATTTCAACACCATTTTTTAAGACATTATGCTCCAAATTACGTCGTTTATATATAACAAAACCATCATCATTTATAGAAGTACTATTAGTGAAATTCTTTGGAAAGAATTTCGAACATCTTCCATTCTTCATACATGGAGATTTGGGATTATCAGAACCGCACGGACCATGGATCATAAATTTAAGAACTAATCCATGTGCAAGTGGATATTTTTCCTTATCAGGTAATTCAGCAGAAATAATAGAATCAAGCCGTGAATGGAAGGAATTTTATCAGCATTTTTGAGCCATACCAATATATGAACATGGGGTAGCCCCCGTTTCTGGAACTCAACTGTATAAAGCACTGTAAGAAATTTTGAAAAAAAATAAAAATAAATGGGAAGCATGATATTTGTGCAGGATGAAAATTTAGATGCTTAAAAAAATGGCAACAAAGTCAACCTTTTCGATAAGTAATAAGTTAACTAATAAAAAAAATCAACTGGAATTACCTGCAACACATTTACCAAAATATAATAGACTCTCTATATTACAAATGAGCTAAAAAACTTTCATATTAAACACGCGAGAGATAATGTCGGGCCGATCTTCAGGTTTTTTATTAGGAATCAAATCAAGGGCTTTAGTAATTTCGATCCACTGGGCGTTGCATGTAAAAATAGTGAATAAATCAGGGTCTCCATACCAACGGCATATAGCAATAGCATCTTGGTAATTTTGAATCATATAACGCGGGCTACCAGTAAACGAAGAAGGAAGTATAGTACGCTTTCCAACAGCATTCGCATCAACATCTCCTCGTGTAACTTCATCTTTAATTCTCATATATAATTCAGAACGTAATTCACTCTGATGAGTTCGTATATAATGAAGTCGTGCTTCCTCAACACATGCATACGAATCAACTATATACTGTTGAAATAAACGGCCTCCTTTGACTAAAGTGTGGCCTTCATAACGCCGAAATTGTAACCGAAAAGCGTAAAAATCTCACATCGTCATATTTTTTTTGCTTTCTTCAACAACGGCCAGAGTCAACATATTTTAGTGAAAGATGAAAACCTTCTTCTCCATAAGGGAAAAGCAGAGGGTACTGTAGAGCCATAAATAACTTGTGCAACTCACTTATTCTACCTATATGGCCATTCTGATATTCGACAATAATATCGCAAGCCGAGTTTTCTGTTCAGCGAAAATCCTCAACAATCAGACCGGACATCTCTGATGAGCATGGTACATCATAATTGGAAGGGTCATGAGAAGATCTCGCAACTATTTAAAGTTTAAAAGAAGCAGAAGGTTTGAAGCTGACACGGTCCCTGGCCATACGAAATTGCTGAACAATTGGGTTAATTCGATCAAGCATGTACATCACTTGCTCAAGTACAAAGGGATCAATATTAGTAGAATCAGAAACTGCCAGAGCATGAAGCCGATTAAGAACTTCATTCTGAGTATCGTACACGAAAAGTTAAGCAAATCGAGGACGAATACCATCTGGTGGAAGAAGAGGGCCCATATAATGATAATTTTGAGCGTGAATACGAAAGGTATATGGACCACCGTCATCATTTACTTTATAACCAATTTTAGCACCAAGTGATGTGAAAGCGAATATTGAATTATAAACCCGGATGTTTTTACGAAATAATAATCTCGCTGAGCGGGAAGCATTACTAAGTAAATAATCAAGTTGGGGAGGAGTTTGAGGTAATAACGGAAGTGACACACTACCACCGGTCTGTCAATTTTTTTAAGCACTCATTAAATTAAAAAATAGCACCACAAAATTCACATTTATATTCGAGTTTACCAAGATACAAAAAATCTGAAAGAATGAATGTGGGCAGTACAGTAGAAATACGGTTACGTTGACAATGTTGTTTAAGAATCTCATATCGAAGTTTCCGATTTCCGGCATACACACTTCGAAGTGATTGTGAATTTGATTGAACCTTAAAAAGAGAGAGAAATCAATATGTTTTCGAGAAGGGGAAGAAAAAAAATGAACATTTCCTCTTCTAATTGCTCAGCTGATAATACAAATTTTAGTCTACACAAAATTGAAGTAAATGTTGTAACGTGAAAGTAACGTAAACTATTTTTCAAAACTTATGGACATCATTGCTCAAACTATTAGAGTGGCGACAAAATTCTAAAACTTAATGAATCAAATAGTAATATTTTGACATATTTTGACATATAATCACATCTACAGTCTGTGTGAGAATTCACATCACACGACGCAGAGACAAATATTGAAATGTGAAGTTAATGCGACGATTTCTTGAAAACAAATAAATATTATTTCTGCAATTATAATATAATAAATGTTAATCTTATTAAAAAAAAGACCGAGGGGAAAATACCTCTATTGTTATAATTATTTTCTATATGTGAAAAAGGATAGCAATCCGACGGCATCAGCATGCCGCCGGCGGAGGATGACAGCTCTGCGACGACGATTGGCAAAAAAATTTGCGTAAACATAATCAAAATGAAGAAAATATAACAGTAAAATAAACTGGAATAAAACTAACCAACAAAATAGCTATACCTTGATAATATATCTAGGAAACCGAATTTGTTGAGCTGAAATTGGAGAGAAGAGAGAATGAGGCAAAAACTAATACCAAGAAGGGGAAATTAAAAAAAAAAAAAAAAAAAAAAAGGGGTTAAAGTGGGGAAAAAAACAGACGGAATATAAAAGACGGGAGGAAGCAGGAGATGAGAAAAAGCAAGAATCAAAAGATTAGGGGATTTCAAAGTTTGGTTTTTAGGGGTGAAAAAATTCGTTTTTCATTAATTGTTTTTCACGTCTCTTTTTCGCACCTAAAGTAAATCACCTCTAAAATGAAAAATTCATTTCTCATCGTGAAAATCCGAAACTGAAACTCATCTCAAAGCTTCATCGCCAGCGTCATGGCCTCCTTTCTGCTGCTCCACAGACGTCGCAACCACCATCATCGGCATCACCACACCCATGTGTTAGTCCCCAAACTGGAACCCAAACAAGAACCCTTCATTAAGATCTTCGGATCAAAACTCCCTCTCGCAGTTCCAGCTTCTGTTACAGGGAGGAAGAGGAAGAAGAGTCGTAGAATATGGAGGAGGATCAACTATAGGGAGATCTGATTACGGTGGCGGCGGCGGAGGAAGAATATGGTTCCGACGGTGGGTACGGAGAGAGGACTGATCACGATTTGAAATCACCTCCGCGTCTGAGTCTGTTTCTCGAAAACAAAAACACCAACAGATAAATAAGCAAGTTGGTGAACACTTTGTGATTGAAATCCTTAATTATGAGTCATTCTTGTTACTTATCTGGGTTTCCTATAAGATTTCTCTTTCTTTTTTAGTTGGTGATGGTGGTAATGGAGCCATCAAGCCCGTTATTATCAGCGCTATTGGATTAATTATAAGGAGATCTCATTACGGCGGTGGCGGCGGAGGAAAAATATGGCACAGACAATGGATACGGAGAGAGGACCGATGACGATTTGAAATCACAATGAAGAAGAAGGCAGATAAGAAAAAGAAAAATGAGAAAGAAAAAGTGAGAAAACAAAAATTGATGAATTAAAAAAAATTATTCACCTCATAAAAAAAATCATCTAATGAAAAAAATTTATTTTAAATTTTAACTTTAAAACCCATCAGTGAGTTCTCTCGTGGGAAGGAAGTTATCTACTTATAGAAGAAGGAAGTTGGCCCCCCACATAACACAAAAGCAGGTAAGTGCAACGTGTTGTATTTATTTATTTATTATATTATTATTTTATTTATTTATTTATTTATTATTATTGTAAAAAATGCTACGTGTTATTTACAAAGATTGTATAAAATGAACTCCATCGATCCCAATAAAATTGATACTTATTTCTTTTTAGCTCATCTAGTCAAATATATCATCTATTATTCAAATATCCCTAACAATCTATCCTTAATTACTCTAAATTTTTATCAAAATTATTTCCAAAGAAAGTAAATGCTAATGATAAAGGTATTTTTTACCATTTTGTTTTTCCTTTCCTACATTTTTTAATTTGAGTACCAAAAAAAAAAAAAAAACGCAGCATTTATTTGAAAACAAAGAGAGGTTTTTTTCGTCAAATTTTTTCCTTCTCTGCGTTTCTTAATTTGAGTATTATAATAAATAAAAAAAAATGAGTACTAAATTATTTTTAGAGAAAGTGGGTGCTAACGATAGATGTATTTTTTATCAAATTTTTTACTTTTCTACATTTCTTAATTTGAGTATTACTTTTAATGTTTTTTGAAATTATTTCCAGAGAAAGGGGATGCTAATGATAGAGATTTTTTTACCAATTTGTTTTTCCCTTTCTTACATTTTGTAATTTGAGTACAAACAAAAAAGACGTAGCATTTATTTTGAGACGTAGCATTTATTTTGAGACCAAGAGAGGTATTAGAGAAAGTTGGTGCTAATGACAAAGGTATTTTTAATTAATATTATTTTTCCTTTTCTACAGTTTTAAATTTCAATACAAAGAAAAAATACATACCATTTATTTAAGATGGAAAGAGGTATTTTTTCGCCAAAATTTTATCTTCTCTACGTTTCTTAATTTCAATGTTATAACAAATCAAAGTAGGTGAGTACGAAATTATTTCCAGAGAAAGTGGGTGCTAATGATAGAGTTTTTTTAACCAAATTTTTTTTCTTTCCTCCATTTCATAAATTATTTTTCCTTTCCTATATTTTTTAAATTGAGTATAAAAAAAAAAGACGCACCATTTATTTTGAGATGGAAAAATATTTTTTTCCGTCAAAATTTTCTCTTTCCTACGTTTCTTAATTTCAGTATTATAACAAATCAAAGAGGGTGAGGTACTAAATTATTTTTAGAGGAAATGGGTATTAATGATAGAGATTTTTTTTACCAATTTTTTTTCTTTCCTACATTTTTTAATTTGAGTACAAAAGAAATACGCACTATTTATTTGGAGGTCGAAAACGGTATTTGTGGCCAATTGTTTTTTAACGAAGTAAAAAATGGTAATTAATTAAAAAAAAACAAAAAGGAAGAAAAAAAATGAGAAAAAGAAAAAGGAACGAAATAAAAAATGACAATTAATAATAATAATAATAATAAGGACAAAAAAAAAAAGTCACACGTGTATGGGGTGAGAATTGAGTTTCACACGGAGGGGACATGCGGACAATGCATTTCAACCAACAATTACAGTATACAATGATGTGCTTTGATGTTTACATTATGCTTTTTTTAAGGGTGAAGGGAAATATCATTAAAATCAAGTGGCTAATGTCGTATACAATCAGTCACGGATATTCATCCAAGACATCCTATTAGAGTGCTTTAAAACCGTCTGAGCATACGAAAAATCCACTGTAAAAACAGATAGAATCTTATTTAAATCGTTGCGGGTTATACATTCAATAATCATCATTGAAGACTCTTGTCTGCAAGCTGCATCTACATTAATCCAAATCAAACTTACAAGGAGAGACGACCACGTTGATCGAGGTTGTGGTTGTTGTAGATGTTGTGATCGACCATAAACTGTTATCCATCTATCCACCCACGCTTTAATATCAATCACTAGTGAGCGTGGACACGCCCACACTTAAAATCATGCACCACCATATTCTGATTCAACCAATGGAACCAACATGTCACAACCATCAAAAGTGTCTTCTGATTATTGCCTTGCAAGTCGCCTTGTAGCCAGACAGTCCAATCTGTAAGGCTACCATTGGCCGACCCAACAAGACCCAAGTCAGATAAAATGTATCGTAAAAACGCACAACTCCACAACATATGGCCAACCTTCTCATCAGCGCTACCACACACAAGGCATTTCGCCTCTACCTCCATCCCACGATGAAGTTGACCCTCACACATAGGAGGAAGTAACCACAAGCACGCAAGAAAAAAGTATGCACCTAGCACGGGAGCAACAAGCTTCGTAACCAACTCCAAAAATTCGAACATTGTAGAGGATCCCTCTCATGAATAATAGATTACGCTAGGTAATAAGTAGACTTGACGAAAAATTGTCCATTATCTTTCATTCCCCATGGAAAAATATCCTCTAGGCTATACACATTTTGCGGGACATCTTTAATGCGAGCAACACCTATCGGGTGTAAAATGGCATCAATATCAGAAACTCCTAAAGAGAAAGAAGATGGATCAACAACTACATATTTTCCTTCGTTAACCCCTTTGAACGTGAAACCTTGATTGTTTGTTGGAAGCCACATTAGAAGCCACCCACTTCTCTATCTCTCTCTTTGGTCCTTGGAACTTATTAAGCATAATTAGTAGTGCAATTAGAGAAGATTGTTGTGGGGTTTCATTCAATAACAAGTTGGGGGTGACTTAAAAGATGCATGTTGGTTGAGTTGTGAATTGAAAGAAATTAAAAAAAAAAAAAACAAAACAAATTGGCTATTACTTGTCAAAAGTGGTACATGGGAAAAATCGTGAGAATCTATCAAATTTGTTACATCAAGTAGAAGGCAAAGTCGGGACATGATGCAAAAGCCTTTGCCTCAAAATTTCAGAAAAAATGAAATATTTGCATGAAATGTAGCACTTGAGCTTAT
>JBBYHH010641193.1:0-10416 GCA_038382905.1 Daphne laureola
TTTTTTCTAACTGCAAACTAAGGCTCCTATCGAAAAGGTTAAGACAAACCTGATCAATCCTACCAAGGTTCGTGAGGCTCGATGTCGAAGCTCGGTTATATTCACGAACCTCGTGAGCAGAAAATTGCATAAAGTATTTTCTTGAAAACGTGACAATAAGTTTACTTACCATGCTGCTCATCTGAGAGGCTTGGGGTGTCCTGCATCTGATTACTATTTATGATAAAAGTTAAATTAAATAATTAGTCACAAGAGTTTGGTGCTGTAATATTTTCAAACAAGATTATAAAACATCATGAGGCTCGTGAGCAGGAATGATACCTAAAAATCTGTAATTAGTTTAGGATTAATTCCTGAAAATCTGTGAATAGTTTACCATATCTGTATTTTAAGAAAGTAGCTAATAGGAATAATTCTTTTGCCTTAATCGAGTAGCTTACTTTCCTATCTGTGAGATCCTGTATATTCATTGAAAAAATGGGGTTATCAACAAGAGGTGATCTCACGATCAGGTTCTCAAATATGTTCGGCATGTTCCGATGTTCGTCACATTCTAACAGTTAGTAAATTGTCTATTCACAAGAGAGTTTAATGAACGGAACCAAAAGTGAGATATTTCCAACAGGTTTACAACAGTTTTTCCTCGATATAGCTTTTTTCTAACTGCAAACAACTCAGGTTCCTATTGAAAAGGTTAAGACAAACCTGATCAATCCTACCAGACTTCACGGAACTACTGAAGTGAGATTTATCAGATAAGGAAATCGTAAGTACCTATCAGGCACTCAAACCTTCTTTCCCACAAACAGAGAGGACCGACATGTACTTATCTCCAATCCCTGCCACCATTTGATTTGGCACCATTCAACCCTTTGTCCTTAAATTTAGGCAGCTTTGTTTCCTCAAGCTCCTCCACCCTCCTTTGCAAAGTCTCCTCATTCTGGACGAGTTGACGAGGAGAAGGCAGATGATAACCAACCTTATTCATACTCAGAACACATGTCCTTGCACAAATTACTGGAAGTTGTCGCTTCAAATACAAAGGCAAAAAATCAATTGGCAACCTCTTGTATGGCCTAAAGTTAACCTGTGAAATCAAATAAACAATCTATTGAATTAGTGAACAATAAATTTCTTAGAGGGTATCTGAGAATGTTTTAAATGTTACTAATTGGTTATTTAATCACCAATAGATTTTCTTAAATTTGTTCAATTCATGTTAAGATTAATAAACTATCTACTTTCTTACTTTCTTCCCCAATTCGCGGCAACACGCGGACAGGTTGATTTCTAATATTCTCATAAAAAATAGTAATGTACGCTTTATTCACAATTCACAAGAACTTACATCAGACGGACTCAGGTTCTTCAAAAAAATTAGGCAGTCCTTGAAACTTTTTCGGTGGTGCATGTCATGAGATGGTTTAAGAAGCAACGAAATCCAACCCTTCATGAGCGAAAAAGTCATGTAGTAGGGCTAGACCCGACTCACTACATAGATCCTTTCCCGTCAAGAATGTATACAAACCAGGAATCATCTTAAGAAGTAAAATCTGCTTTGAGATAAAATGTAGGTGAGTGAAAGAACGATAAACACAGGAGAGAAAACTAGCAATTAGTAGAAAAACTTACAAGAAATGGAAAAAATGGATCAGGTGCTCGATTGGAATAATTTCGAGCTGCAAAGAGAAAGTTAGCCAACATAACTCCCCCAAAGAAAGCTGATTTATCTGCTCAATACTTCCAAGCATGCTCACATATATCTTCCCGACACCATTTACGGTATTATCAGGACAGATAACACAGTCAAAGCAAAGAAAAGCATAGAGCTTAGCATGAACTTCCGGAGAAAACACCCTACTAAACATTTCTTGTAACCATACAAGACTCATTGAGTTGTTCGAAGTAAGACTCACCTCAATGTCAGAGGAAGAGATAGATGATTGGTAATCAAGGAATGTGTAGAATCATCTGTCTGGACGCCACATAAAGCTTCACCATCAATTCTTAATCCAGTTATGTAAGCAATGTCCTCCAAACCATAATGGAGAGTAACATTCCCATTAAAAACAAATGCACGACCGAATCTTCATAATATTCCAGAGTAGCAGAGATAATTTCCTTCCAATGGCAAGGAAAGTGTTTCTCACCAAAAAAAAGGCTTGGGAGTCGAGATAGTTCTATCAGATCTTTGAATTCATCTATCCTTTCCACTAACTGCAAAGTGTGGTAGTGCTCAGTCAATTTGACAACACTTCTTATTTCCTTCATTATGTAACCTGAATAAAAAGTTGTTACCCAACCCCCAACACAAAATCTGAATCTCAAAATCATTCTCAGCTTTTTGTTCATCATTCAAACAGAGGCAAAATCATTCTCAACTTTTTTGTACATACAAGAGTAAGTCCAGTACTATTAAGAAGCACACAAACCGTGAAGAAATTACAGAGCTTAAGAGGATAAGCTTTTTACAACAACAAGTCCATAACTAAACAAGAGTTTCATCCTACTTACAAGATAGTAGAAACTCTACCATCATCTTACTAATGTACATCAAAACTATCTACAAGATAGAACCTTAAAACTCAAACGTTTGCTTCCTTGATCTCGGACCTTTGCTGTCAACTACCTACCACTATAAATCAACCATACTTTAACCTGTTTCTGAAACAATCATAAATAAATATTCAACCAGTCATGCTCAGAACTTATACATGTACTTTGTTTTCCCAGCAGTTCATCAAATTTCAAACCTTCCATAACCCAAAATCCAGCCCTTTATCTTAAGTCAGTAGGTGTCCTCAAGAATCTATGAAAACATATTTTCTGTCATCATTTACTTGCAAATGGCGCAAAATCTTGATTGTGAAAAATACAGAAGCTGATGCCCTTTTAACAGCCTAAACAACTTTCAATTCTAAAAATCCCAACTTAAGATCAAGTTCTCATGTTTCAAAGGTTTCTGCAGCTTTACTCTGCTTCATGAGAATTGGTTCATCCATTAAATGATGGAAGGTTACTCAAAAGTGTACACAACAAATTTTGAAATAAGTGACTTACTGACAAAAAAAATATGCAATCTTGGGGAAATTGCTACATATAATCTGTCACTAGATTTGTCAAGAAATTGGTAGAGCTACATCCATCTTTTTCTCTAAACCTTTACCTCATAAATCTTATAACTTGTGTTCATTTGTTTAGAAGTAACTTCTCAAAAAAAAAACCTTTTGGTTTCACAAATTCATGTACTTTCAATCATTGCTTAAAAAAAACCTGTAAAATAACACAATTATATAAAATTAAAAAAAAAACTAGCTTTTCTTGATGGACACATTTATTTATTTATTTAAAAAAAATGTAGAGATATGGTCAAAATTGATTATTTTTTCCCGTGATTAATGAAAGAGAGACTAACCTTCAAATGGTCAGATGCTTCTTATCTGTGGGACTAGCTGAGCAATTTTCCAGCAACAAAATGATGAGAATGTAGACAAAAGCTTAAAACAGGGAAAAAGCACTTTAGTTTGGTGTTTACACACTATTCTCAAACCAAACAGAGCAGTAGAGCACACAACTAGAATCACTTTCTCATTTCCCTAAAAATAAAGAACAATTTCCACGAACAGTAACAGAGCACCAACCGGTCCAATTTTAATTAATAAAATCCAATTTCCAGGAACAGAAGCAGAGAATGGTAATGTACTAAATATCACAGCTATGAAGTATGAACAGAACAAAGACATTTTGATCGATTGACTTTGATACCACTACATTATTAACAAATAATTAAAAAAAATAAAAAATAAAATAATCATTCACGGACTCACCTGGAATGCGGTTGGGCTGGGAGTATGAGACATGATTAGGGATGGTAACGGTGTGGTTTAACCGCGGTACCCTCAAAACCGCTAACCGCAATTTTTTTTATAATCACATTTAACGGTTTTTACGTAATGGTTACAAATTTATATCCAAAACCGTTAACCGTGGATATCCGTGGTTAACGGTTACAACCACGGTTATTAAAATTTCAAAAAAGAACACTTGAACACTTACAAGTATAAAAATTCCAAAATAGAACACTTGAATATTTACAAAAATTACCCCTAAAATTATTAATTTGTGATAGAATGGATTAATAGAAGTATAAAAGTATGGATTAGGCTAAGCATTAGTGGACTTGAGGTAGATTTGGGTAGTATATAAATACATAATTTACGGGGTAACCGTTTAACCGCGGTTAACGGTTATCCGCGGTCCGGTTACATCTATACCGTTAACAGCATCCATTAAGTTACCGGTTACAAAAAAATAATCAAAACCGTTATCCGTTGATTTTAACCGCGGATAAAACTGCCAGAAATGGTTGGTTATCCACGGTTAACGGTTTTTATCCACCCCACTGCCATCTCTACATATGATACATATAGTATGCGACATAGTTTGTTATCTCAAGTTTTCGAATTCCTTTTGTTCTTGAATAATTGATTTATTTAACTTTCATATTCTGTGTAGTGTTTGACTCAATATTTTAAGAAAATGGTGGAAAAATCAAAAGAAAATATTTTTAAAAAATGTATATTTCAAATTATGATATACGTGCGAATTATTTAATTTTTTATGTTAAAATATTTATGAAAATAAATCAAAGATTGTATACCTTAAAAACAACAAAATAAATGGATCAATTTTTCAGTGACAGTATTATTTTAACTTCTTTAATTATTAATAAATCTAAATAAGTTACTGATGACCAATAAATTTGAGGAGATTACATTACATTATTAAATTCAACATAACAAGAGTCAACAAGTCAAACACCCCAGGTGGAGGTAAAAATGGTCTTGCCACCTCTCCTAGTGGTGTCAGATCCTTAGGGCAAATGCAAGCCCTAGTAGTTGAGGGATGGAAGATGGTTGGTCTAGAGCTCTAGAGTTACAAAGCAAAAGCTTCAAACATTCAAATGAGTTCTACCATGCAAATGAGAGTTTCGGCTGCATTTACGTAGGGATTCTGGGTCTCAAACAATGTAATGGAATTAACGAAATTCATCATACGGCTGGTCACCACCTTCCTCCAAGCAAGATGGCGCATAAGCCTCCTTATTTTTTACATTGTGCTAGCAATGGAATAATCTCCAGAAAAAGAAGTCAACATGGCGCAAAAGAGGAGAAAGAGAGAGAATTGTCCAAGTCTAGAAACTCACAAGAGTTTCACAGCTCCAAGACTTATGTTAAAAGTGGCGTATCGAATGCCTATTTATACACATCCATGCGGCTCATGCTACTTTCCTCAGCAAGTTTAACTCTTCTCCTTTTGTCACTTAAGTAAATCACTTTATAAAAATGTCACTTAAAGCTCTTTTCTTCTTTAAACTGCACCATACTCTCTTGAACTCTTGTTTATGCATGTGACTCCATAAATTCTCGTTAAATTAGTAATAATTATAAATCTCATTCATAACTACAAGCAGAGAGTGATATCTAGTAAGACATCACTGTTAACCAATTAACGAAGAAGTCAATCAATATGACAAAACCATCTTCCAAGGTAATAATCGTCTTAAGTGTACTTATTGTGTTCCTTCAAACAAATTCTCCAGTTTTGATATGAATCTCGGATCCTCAACACTTACTGAAAATGAGTCATCTTGAGAGGAAGGGCAAGTGAAGCTTGGAAGAGCAATTTTGGAAGATAAAGCTTGAAGATCACCCAAAAGAGGCTCAACATCTGCCATATAATCTGAGTCCAAAGTGGGGAAAATGGGTCTCACATTGAAGCTCTTTCACAGAGGAAGAAATTGGCTTTTGAATATCCTCAATCGGAGCTCTAGAACTCAAGATATTCACAAAACAAAGAAGGACCCCCTAGCGTGACCCATGGAGCCTCAAGACCACAAAGCGCCCCTCCAGCCTCGCGCAACTCACACCTGCGCCTTGAAAATGAAGACTCGGCCCAACCCATCAACGCGACCCCCGCGCAACCCTCCTGGAGCAAGTGCATTTTGCGCGACCCTTCACCCTTGCACCCACCCTCGCGCAAGCAACCCGTCCCTTTCCCGTTTAAGGCGCCGAATATCAGTACTTTTGCTTAAGTTTTTGGGCAATCAGACCATGCTTCTTGAATTAGAAGCCTCCCACCATATTCCACCATCATTTCCTTTTTTCATGGGATTTCTTACCCATATCCCATTGTTATAATTTCCTCTCCATCTTCTATAAATGATGGAGCTTTGTAATTCTGAAAATCAGAACACATTTGAATGCTTGAGAGATATTTTCCTCAAGCCATTGTTCTCACTTTGCTTGCTACCTTTCATCTCAGCTCTCAAGTTCATTCTTGAGGATTACCTCTAGTATTGCTATGTCAATTGAGCATTGAGGTGCTAGAGCCGCCCTCCTTCCCGGCACAAGTCCGATTATTGCTTTTTCTTTGAGCAAAGAGGTGATTGGAGCCACATTTATCCATCCTTATTGTGTGAACTCATCAAGCTAGGTCCTTCATCGAACTGATCCTCTTACCTCTTAGTGAGGATCATATCAAGTTTGAACCGAGGCATGTAATCAATCATCCTCGTTAACATTAAACTGTGGCCATGAGAATCTCTCATGTAGCTAATGAGCGTTGAATTCTTTCTTAGTCAATGATAGTCCATCTCAATGATATTGCTAACCACCAAAAACTAGTCTTTCCCACTTCTGTTACGGGTTCTTATTACTAGAATCTAAATAAGCTTCTCGCATTAGCGGATCCTCATAACTTCGAGTCAAAGAACATCAAGTACGATGACCAGTGAGATGCACTCGGGTTGTAAATGCTACGATTCACACAATGATATCATGTGGGTTAATCCACTTAGATGAACACTGTCATGTAATCGTAGGTCAAAATCCATCCCATGGATTCTTCCCATACGCTAGTCTCTCGCACCTTATAACAACCTGTTAATTCGCTATAATGATCGACTAGGGATTCTTTAGGAACATCTTATATTCCAAGGTTAACGTTAAGTATTCGTTTAATTCTAAAAGCACAGTAAATAACAAACACAATGTATGAACAATGCCTTTTATTGATTATCAAATTATGTTGGTCCTAAACAATGTACAACTGATTGGCCTCAGGGCACACTCTTACAGACTCCCACTTGTACTAATGCCAATCACCCATGTCTCTTACACCCATAGACGTGGTGTGGCCATCATGCTTCTACTGCACTAGAGCCTTCATAAGCAGATCAGCCACGTTGTTGTCCGTGTCCACCCTCAACATGTTTACATCACCTTGGTCTATGATCTCCCTGATCAAATGATAACGTCGAAGGATGTGCTTGGATCTTTGGTGAGAAGGTGGTTCCTTTGCCAGTAGGGACCACTCCAAGTTCCTTTGTGAACTTCTTGATCCAAACAACTTCCTTTGCGACGTCCGAGGCAGCAATATAATTTCCTTCCGTTGTAAAGTCGGCTATTGTTGATTGCTTGGAGCTTCTCTAACTTATAGAACATTGATTAAGGCAAAACACATATCTAGACTGTGATCTGAAGTCATCCGAGTCGGTTTGGGAACTCGCATCTATGTAACCCTTTACACAGAGCTCTTTCTAGCCTCCATAGACCAAGAACTTATCCTTAGTCCTTCTCAAATACTTAAGGATATTCTTCACGGGCACCCAGTATTTCTCACCTGGGTTCGACTGGTACTGACTTGTAATACTCAATGCATATGATACATTTGGACGAGTATATATCATGAAATACATGATAGATCCTCTAGCAGATGCATATGAGATTCTTTCCATTCGTTGCCTTTCCTGTAGTGTCTGAGGACACTGCTTCTTGGAAATCGACGTGCCATGGGTCACAGGGAGGAATCCCTTCTTGGATTCCTCCATTTTGAACCTTTTCAAGACATTTTCTATATATGTACTTTGACTAAGGCCAAACATCCTTTTTTATCTATCTCTTTAGATCTGTATGCCTAATACATAGGATGCTTCCCCTAGGTCCTTAATTGAGAAGCACTTCCTGAGCTATACCTTTAGAGATTTTAACTCAGGTATGTCATTCCCTATCAGCAGTATGTCATCTACATACAATACAAGAATGACAATGGGCACTCACACTAATCTTCTTGTAAACACAAAGTTCATCTTCATTTTTTATGAAGCCATATCCTTTGATTGCTTCATCAAATCATAGATTCCAGCTTCTCGAAGCCTGTTTAAGTCCATAAATAGATTTCAACAATTTGCACACTTTATGAGCGTTTTTCGGATCTTCAAAACCCTCGGGTTGTGTTATATACACTTCCTCGGTTAATTTTTCATTTAGGAAAGTTGTTTTGACATTCATTTGCCAAACCTCATAATCAGTGGCGAATTTCTACAAATTTACAAGTATATAGTAGTATTAGTATATTAATTGAGACAATAATTTATATTGTTTTTATGTTCATTAAATTATACAAGGTTCATTTGAATTATACATTGATAATTAATTTTTTAATTATATTTCATTGATTAATCCCTTGTTTTGATGTAAAAGAGCGTCGTGTTTTGCTCAAATTTTCTAAATAAATATATGCATTAATGGTGAATTTTTTTATATCGTATTGATTTGTAATAATATGTTATCAATCTTTTGACAAACATTTTTTTATTACCATTTAATTTTATTTTTCGTCAGTTATTGATCCTCCCAAACTTAAAATCCTGGCTCCGCTACTGCTCATAATCATGGTATGATGTAATGGCCAACAAGATCCTGATGGACTTCAACATGGCAACAAGTGAGAAGGTTTCTTCATAGTCGATATCTTGTATCTATCTATAACCCTTCTCCACTAGTCGGTCTTTACAAGTAATCACATTACCTTCCATATCAGTCTTCCTCTTAAAGATCCACTTGCACCCAATGGTCTAACCCCTTGAGATGCAGTGTCCAGCTCCCAGACCTGGTTTTTTGACATGGAATCCATTTCATATCTCATGGCTTCTAGTCACTTCTCTAAGTCTGGTGCTTCCATAGCCTCGTAGTAGGATGTGGGCTCGTCATCTATGACAGTCACATTGTTACCCAATTAAATTAGGTAAGTAACAATATTGAATTAATTAATTAACGAGTAATTTAAGGAAATTTGGATTATCAATGGAGGTTTTGGGACATGTTAGACATGTCATTAGGTGATCATTTGGTACTCGACATGGTGATATGTTGGTTCTTTAAATTATCTGGGTAGATTTAAATTTTTGAAATTAAAATTGGACTACATTACAAGTTTGAGAAATTTTGGGGCTTAAGTGTACTTGGGTAGAATTGATAATTGTAGAAAAGTTTAGTGTTTATTAAGTATTAAAAAAACTAAAAAAGAAAAAGAAAACAAGAAAAGACAAAATAGCTAAAGTTAAAAAGAAAGAAAAAAATGAATGAATGAAAATGGGTAGACGTTTCCTAAGTCGGTGCCTTTACTTCACTAAAGTGATCAGGATGTATGTATTAACATAAATAAATAATAAATAAAAGAAGTTATAAAAAAGTTGAAATGTTAGTTTCCGCTAGTTATCATATTCTTTGAACTTCATGTTTTGTGCGTCAGAGAAGAAAGAAAACACAGAGAGGTCGAACCTCATCTACTTGGGTTCATCTTCATTTCTTAGTCAAACTTCAAGCTACTTGTTTCAAAATAATCGTTGCAAAAAGTTAGGAACTCCATTTATTTTAAATTTTATTTTTGGAACCTTATTGGTTCAGACTGAGATTCTGAATGTTTATCGGATTGTAACATTCTGTGTGGTTGAATAATTGAGTAACTCCGTTAATTATTATTTATCAGTGAGTGGTAATTAACGTTTTGGTATCGACGGAGAAGAAATGAATCAATGAGGAATAATTTTCCTAGTTTGCACAGAGTCTGTTGCCTAGTTACTTGTGGAGTTTAAAGGTAAGAGTTTCAACACTCTCGACTTCGCATTTTGTATTATTTATAATATACATATCAGAGGGTGTTGGGCTAAGTTTGGTTTGAGAGTGGGGCCCAATGATGCCAAGTTTAATTCAGGGGAATAAGCATAGACGAGTTTGAGAGTTTCGGCTCCGTTTGTCACCAAACTCGTGATGTAGTAGATTTTATCGATGGAATCTTCTTATGAATTTATTCTTGGTATATCTATTGGATTTCTGGTACTAGTAATCGTTTTGGACAGGTTGACTTATCTGATGATTCTCTGCATCTATAAGCTGTATGACTGGTTTATATGAAAGTTCTCTGCACCCAAAGGGTGTATGACGAGGATACGACAGTTGGGTTTCCGGGACCCAAGTTGGTACCAACTATTACCTCAAGGATAACTAAGCGGGGCTTAGCGAGGGCTGCCGAGGGTGACCCATGAAAGTTTTGATTGATGTACTTTTTTGGATT